>MU834775.1:0-44373 GCA_029204225.1 Diphasiastrum complanatum
AACTTCAAAGGTCACTAAAAAATCCATTTCTAGATAGAGAAATGAACATAAGATGTGGTTTGAAGCATTTTTAAGTATCATTCTCTACATTGACCAAATAGTTCAAAATTTCAATAAAATCAAAATAATCGTTATGGGCCATAAAAATCATGTCTATACGATTATAAGACTTTACGGTTTATCGGAAAGGTAATTTTTTGTGGACAAATTTTCCACCATGAATTGTGTTCTCATTCCGAATTTTTGAGGGACGTTTTTACATAAAGAATAATGATCTTATTTATAGAGGAACTTTCAGTGCTTAAGGCCTAATGTACGAAGTTGTTATAGTCAAGAATACAAGGTGAAATCTTAGCTCTTTAGACTTTAACGATGTCATGGACAATGGGGTGAGTTCAGTAAGAGATAAGGGGGGTTGACAATCTGTGACTAGATTTTTTGCAAGATGTGACACTCTCCACTCTGTACTACTAATAATCCTCTCAATGTCTCTATGTCGTGACAATTTCTAGCACATATTCCTTCTATGGTATTGTGTCCACTTTCCTTTTCATTTTTGTCACATATTAAAATTGGCTTTCCATTTTCCAATACTACAAAAAAAGGCTTAGACACCATAGCATAAGCCACTATATCATGTGAATCATTTACAGCCATTCAACTTTCTCATATAAAACAAATCGT
Organism: Diphasiastrum complanatum; assembly: GCA_029204225.1. Classification (NCBI taxonomy): domain Eukaryota; kingdom Viridiplantae; phylum Streptophyta; class Lycopodiopsida; order Lycopodiales; family Lycopodiaceae; genus Diphasiastrum; species Diphasiastrum complanatum. The sequence goes on from MU834775.1 coordinate 685, forward strand.
AAAGTCTATGTAATAATGCAAGTACCAAACTATGTAGTTTATGTGGCAATTCAGGTATTAAATGTGGAAATCTGCAAAATTGGACCAAGAATGGATCCTAAAATGATCCACAAGAGTGATTGGATGTTAGATACAATTGATCTATCAATCTACACAAGATTTATATCAATCTAGATCAAAGATGAGAAAATCTAACAAGAACAATCATAAATGAAAGGGAATTGTACTTGCTGGTTTCACACGTGTGAAAACCTGTCAGAGTACAAACTCCAGCCTGAAATTAGAGTACAATATGATAGGAACTCAAAACTATCAAGAAAAATCAAGACAAATGATGAAATTGACAAGAATTGCCTCCAAAAGCAAGATTGGTGTTGCTTTTTTATTATGGCCAAATGTGGCTCTATATATACAAAAAGTAGGTAGCTCGTGGTACTGATCATCCCTCTAATCTCACATGTGTGAGGGTGCTTTGTCATGTGATGATTCATCATGCAAAATTGACACTTGGACAAAACCTTCTTTGTTGAGCACTTTTGGTCCATTTTTCTACTATATAGAGAACTAGTGAAAACTCTTCTAGAAGTGCAAATTCGACTTCCTCAGCCTATTCCACATGTGTGAGCAAACCTCTACACATGGGTTTTGACACCTAATCTCATAATGTGGCTTCATGCAATCTCTATGCCATGTGGCATATGACTAAAAAACATGATTTTGGCCTTTTTAGCCAATAGAACTTGATTTACACTATATGTACAAGCTATATGATTGTACTACATGAAAAGTACATTTATTTCACATGTGAGAACAGGCTCATGTGTAATCACAATAGGTACAAGTCATTATGATATTTACAATGTTTGATCAAGTTTGCTTTTGCTAATTTTCACATTCCTCCTCAAAACTAACTTGATGATCTTGAACTTGACTCCATGGGCTGAATTGGTCTTTGCTGGTTCAAAAGATGTGAAGATCAGCCAATGAGCTTGATGTTGATCCGAGATCACCATATCCATGATAGTGCTTCTTTGATGTTGACATCTTTGATGAACTTGAGAGCTTTGCACCATCCTAGCACCTCCAAAATTGATTCCTTCCAAATTTCATGTAGATGCTTGACCTTGAGGCTTGCTCCTTCTTCATGTGCATGCTCCTCCATGAGGAAATAAAGATTTCCTCTTGACTTATTAGGATCACAAAGACCCAACATCATGTTACCACGATCTAGAGAATTAGACTCATCTAAATTGGCAAGACTATGCATGCTATAATAACCAAGTGTTTGCATCATATCTTCATGCTTGTTTACCATGCTAATCTCAGATCCAATGAGGCTAAATACTTCATTATGGAGATAAGTGTCTTTAAAAGATGATTCACTTACTCTCATAAAGAGTTTACAATTTGCCTCAATACTTGAAAAAAGACAAATTTTCAACCTATGGGTGAACAAATCACTTTTGCTCTTGCATGACTCAAGAGCATATATTTGATGAAATAAACAATTACTTTCTAATTGATTTAAAATCAATTTCAAACTTTTAAGAACATCATCTATGTTCTCAAGAGAGACTTCATACTCTACTGGTATGGTTTTACTCCAATTTTGAGATGCAATGATCTCCCTAAAGCAAATTGATTCATCAAATGACATAAGAGAAGTAAGTATGAGATGTATACCACATGAGATATGCTCCTCTTTCCCTTGAAATGTGAGCCACATGGGCTCAACCATGTTTCTTGAGTTTCTTTTTGGAATCACAACTTGAGAAGGACTCTCCTCCTCAATCATTGGCACACTTGAACCTTGAGATGACTCTTTAAGATCCTCTTCATGGTGCTCCTTCTTGATGGAAATCTGAGACCTCCATGTCTCATAATGATCACAACAACCATGGCCATATAATATGCACTTCCTATGATTATCAAGAAAGTCCAAAAATCACCACAACTTGGCATGATTTTTCTAATATTGAAATCAAAAGGTATTTCCATCTCAATAAGGCTAACTACTTGCTTATGGATATAAGTGTCCACTTTGGATGCTTCACTTATTCTCATAAGAAGTTTACAACTTGCCTTTAAGATTGAAAACTTACAATTTTCATCTTTATGAATGAACACATCATTCATGATCTTATTGAAACCAAAAGAATCTACATTATGAAGACATTTCCATTTCCTTGACTTCATATCTAATGTAAGTTTACAAGGAAAAAATGTTTTTTAAGGCATCACACTCAACTAGTATTGCCTTAATCCACCTTTGAGATATAAAACTCCCTTCAAAGCAAAATAAATCTTCATAAGTTGACATGAGAGCATAAATGAAACTATTTTCATTTTGTGATTGCTCCTCCTTATTCTTGATTGATTTCTCTTGGATAATAGCAATAAGTTTGAACTTATCCAAAGTTCCAAGCAAAATACTTTCCAAGGACATGAAATAAATCCAAGTTACTTTCATGAAAGTGACATCTATCTTTGCATCTTGAACCAAACAATGCACTTCCAAATGAAATTTTTTAAAAGGTTTGACATGTGTTGTAATGGACTCTTGAAGACAAATCTTGCAAGTCCTTGTGAGAGTCCAAGCCTCATTCACCTTTCCACAAAGGAAAAACCTTTCCTTGGATTTGTTCTTCTTGTATTTGCTCAAACTTGAAGCTCCATCCTTCACCTCGGCCCCCTTGCTTTGGTTGTCCTTGGATGGATTGATCTTCTTTTTGTAACATCTTGAGGAAAGATATCCTCCCTTGCCACAAAGGTTGCACTTAGGTTCCTTACTTTCCTTCAATAGGATGCCACCTATTGATGCCATGATAAGACAAAAACCTTGTGATATGATTCTACTTATATAAATTGTGACTCTCAAGAGACTAGATTTGAACATATTCATTAATCTAGAAGGATCTACAAAAGATCTAGCTCACAAATCTAAGAATCAATCTTCACACAAATGATTAGTCACTTGAAAACTTTGCTTTGTTCACTAAGACAAAAGCACACAATATTTGAATCAAATCACAAAAGAAATCAGATCCAAACACTCCTATTGGACTCAAAAAATTCCAACGACTCTTTCTTTTGAGAGTTGAAATGGATATGAAAAGATTTGACACCTAGATTTTCCTTTTCACTTGACTAGTTCTCTCAACACTTGAGATCCTTGAACAAAAGATGGGTTTTGTTTCAAACACATGAAAATCAAACTTAATCACTTCTTTTGGACTCACTCTTGACTTCAATAATCTCACTCTTGAGATTTAAAATGAATTTGATTTGATTTGACAACATACTCACCGATTTTCACAAAACAAATGATCTACACTAGATCACTCGAACTTGACATGTACATTTGATTCAAACACATGATCTAATCACCCCTTTTAGAATCCCCAAAGAATCTCACTCTTGAGATTTGGAATGGATTTGTCATAGTTTGATAACAACCTATGTCAAGAATTTTTCACCAAGCTTTAAAAATCAAACACATAGAGATTCACAAAGATCCCAACCATGCATGACCACTCAAATATGGACTCCTCCTTGTTCTAGACATCCAATGGGATCACAACTTGACCCTCACACTCTCACAAAGAAAGTTGAATAGAACTAATTTGAGTTTCATACATAGTATGTCAATTTTTGCTCAATAAATTGAATTCATTCACCCCTATTGGATTCCACCAATGACTCTACCTCGTAAGAGTTGGAATGAATTTCAAAATCAAAAGTTTTGATTCTTCTTTCTCACTAAGATATTGTGCTTCAAAGAGCTTATGCCACTTAGAAAGATTTGATCACTTAGGAGAAGACAAATTCTCCACCAATAACAACACAAAATGAGCTTCTAGATCTTGCCCTCTACAAAGGAACTCTTAGAAAATTGGATCTCTCTCTACACATTTTCCATACACACCTCTGACTTTTTTCAAGCCTAACAATCACTCAAACAAATTGAGTAGGTTTGAACAATGTGACTTGGATCTCAATCTCTTTTCTAGAGCTCTCAATTGAAGCCAGTCTATGTCAAATTCTACAAAGGATTTGCATAGATGCTATATATGCACTAGAAACTCTCAAAGGTTTCACTTGGAGGACATATCCAAAGATGTTTTCTAGCAAATTGATGCTTCTAAACTTGACCCTATCACTCTTGAACAAATCTAGAGTGATGGTACAATGGATTTCAACCTCTCACCTTGCATATCACTCCTTAATCTATGATTTTTGGCAATTTCCTCTCTCAACTTTGACATGTACTCAAAAAATCAGAGAAACACATTCAATGCACATGAATCAAGCCTCAAATTAATTATTTGGATGATCTAATCCAAGAACAAATCATAGGAATAGAATCTCTATAGAAAAGGCTTGAATTTGCACTAAAAATCTCTAAATTTGGGTGTATGAGTCAAATTATGCACCAATTTAAATTTTCTCAACCAAAATAGGTTCTGTATGTCCCCACACGTGTGGAAGGTACACATACAGCCTACAACAAGTTTTGGTTAAAAAAAATTGAATCTAGCTATCAATTCAAACTCTCTACCTCAAAATTAGCTAGTTTTCACAAACTTGCTAATTTGGGAGATTTAGCATCAAACTGAAGCATAAGGCTCCAAAACTGGTATTGTACGTTCTAGCACATGTGAAAAGTACCCCTGCAGCCCACAACAAGTTTTTGTCCATAAATTTTGAGTATACCTATCCTATCCAACTCGTCACATCAAAATTAGCTAGTTCCCAAAAACTTGCTAATTTGGGCTTAGTTTTAAGAGTTGGTATGTTGATGTCAAGGTCTTATACTCGGATTCTGTTGAAGACAATGAAATAGTACCTTGCTTCTTTGAAAGACATGACACTACTCCATCACAAAGAAATGTAGCAAATGCACTAGTAGACTTTTGATCCACTTTGTTACCTACAAAATCCGAGTCACTATAGGAAGATCAGGTCTAGTTGTAGTCAAATGAATTTTCCATTCAAGTGTGCATCTTGCAAGGGTGGAGAGCATTGGAGACACTACTATCTTTTATTTGTTCATAGATAGTATTAATAGATATGAAGTGACTTGTTTCTTATCTTTAAAAATGATTATGTTTAGTACTTTCTATAGATATGACAACTCTCTCTCTCTCTCTCTCTCTCTCTCTCTCTCTCTCTCTCTCTCTCTCTCTCTCTCTCTCTCTCTCTCTCTAGATTCCATCAGCAAAATTAGCAAATCAAAACCTCTCAAGATTCCAACAATCCATGCCATTCTAATTCTTGATGAAGTTGAATGCTTTCCAATCTACATTTGTTGTTGATCAAGCAATTTCATTGGATAACTATTTCTATAATAGTTTGAATAGTGTCATAAAAGATGAAACATCATTTTTTTTTTAATATTTGTGTCCACATGCTTTGTGCATGATCATTCCAATGTAAGGACCAAAGATTATCCTACTTCAATGATAGGAATAATGGTAGTGTTTTGCTCTTCTGGTTCCAACATAAGATATCAAAGAAGTAAAGAACTCCTTGTGACTAGTCATGTGTGAACTAGATCCACTATCTATCCACCATGAATCCTTGTCACTTCTACTTGACATTAGACTTGAAGAACACATCATGAGAGAATCACAAGAATCTAGATCCTCATTAGAAGTACAAAAGTTGTTTTGCTTGCTACCTTCATTACTTTGCTTCTTATGACATTCATTTGCAAAATGACCTTTTATCCCACAATAAAAGCACTTGAACTTTGACTTATCTTTCTTTCCAAAAGAAGTAGAAGAGGAGGAGGAACAATGATCATCATGATCCGAGTTACCACCTTTGGACCATTTCCCTTTGCCTTTACCTTTGCCTTTGACTTTGCCTTTTGTGAAGAAAGCCTCTTCACCTCCACCTTGCAAGGATTGATTGCAACCTATGTTTTTCAACCAATAAGATTTCTTGCAAGTCAACCACACTTGGCAAGACTCTTTGAATGGAAAAACGTTGCACAAGGTTAGCATGTTCATCTAGCAAACCATTCAACATAACTTGGACTATTTCACCATCTTTTATGCTTTCATCAATGCATGCTAGATCATCACTTAAGGACTTAACCCACAAGACAAATGCATGAGCACTTTCTCCCTCTCTTTTTCTACTAGAAAATATTTGCCTCCTTAGGGTCAATACCCTAGATGTGGACTTTGATTCAAAGAGTTTCTTCAAGGCATTCCATGCCTCACTTGCACTTTGACACTTACCAACTTCCTTGAGAAGTTCATTGGTAACATTCATTTTAATGATATGAAGAGTCCTTTTAGCCTTCTTATCAAACCTTTGTTGCTCTTGAACTGTGGGTGGTCTCTCTTTAGTTCCTGCAACTATGTCCATGAGTTCATTCAACTCAAGTAAGGATTCCATCCTCACTTTCCAAGTAGAGTAGTTTGATGAACTCAACCTATTATTAGTTTCTAACATGATCCCACCATTGGAAGCCATGAATATAATGATTCTTAAACTTTTAGGCTTTGTCCTAATGCACCTAGCACTCACTTTTCTCTCAACAAATGATGGATAAGGAGATCTCAGAAGATCTAGGACCCTAAAACACTTCTATCTTGAACCTGGCAGCAAGCATAGAAAGGAAGATTGAAAACACATGCAACACTTTGCACACACTAAGAATGGATTACAAACTCAAACCAACCTGAACACACTCTTGCTTAAGCTCTCAAACTTTCCAGCAAGTGACCAAATCAAGCTATGGTGTGAAGAGTTACTTGCATTCTTAGAAAATACAAAAGACTAGGTTGCCAAGAATACCTAGAATTGAACAAACTTGATCAACATATGATCAACACACTAAGATATTGATTCAACCTGTAAAAATACATGTAAACCACACTTCTAAAAGTTTATAAACTCCAGCAAGCGATAAGTACAAGCTCTAGAGGTGAAAGAAAGAGCACACTTAGTGAATCACAAGACTAGCTTCTCTAGCTTGACAAATCTTGATGTTTAGATGTAGATCTAGGATCACTTTACATGAGAATGTTCCTCAACCTGTTAAGAACCTGAAAACACATTTGCATAATGGTTAAAACCTTCCAGCAAATTCTCCAATCAAGTTACATAAGGAGAGCTACTTACATGCTCAACAAAGTACACCAGAATTTATGCAAAAGATTGTTGACAATTTGTTCACCCAAAAGGTGATCTTTCATCTAAGTGGGAACTTTGCTCAGCCTTTTGAAAAAATACAAAATCACTCAAAGAGCATTTGTCATCCACTTAAGGAGAAGGTTCATCCACTTAAGGAGAGTGTTCATCCACAAAGGAGAGTGTTCATCCACAGAAGTGGAGATTGTCAACAATACATTAAACAGAACATTGTTAGTATTGAATATGCACAAGCCTCACAATCAACAAATGATTAGGTGTTATGATCTGATCCAAAATAGCTTCTTCTCAGCCTCTGATCTTCAATAGACCTGAAATATGCTTTTGATCCACAAGTTCAACTCACAAAACAAAGGTTAGTAAGATTTGATCAACAACGTAATGCATAATCATGCTAGAACTTGATCAAACATCCAAATATCACCATAAATGGAAAGCTTTCTAAAAATAACAGCCAACTAGCTCTGATAACATGTGAAAAAAGTGGATCTAGAATGGATCCAAACTCCCAAAATACTTGGCTAAGATCTTTGCACAACAAGCTACAAAAGCTAGAAATGGCAAAGCATCCTAATGCTACCTTTGATACACATGAACTTGACAAAGCATTCAAGAGACAAAAGAAGCTAATAAAAGGTACTGATGGCAGCCAAAAACAACAACATACCAGTCCTAGAACAACAATCTACCACTTTTGGAAACCTCTTAAGATCATACACAAAAGCTTGAAGACAATACACAAAGCAATGCTCTCAATGGAGGAAGAAACTGTGACAATGATCTATTGATCTCTCTCAACAATACAATAAGTTTCTCCAACCTATTCTCCACGAATTTCAGCTAATATAGGTGAGAGAGATGACTCTCTCTCCTCTCTCTAGAACTTAGGACCAAATTTTAGGACACCAGTAGCCTAAAATAGCCAATTTTGGCCTATATGTCCAAATAACATGATTTTGGTGCCATTTCGAAGGTCCTGAAGTTTGAGACATCTTCAACATGAAATATATACTAAAATAAAAGTATCTAGGCCTCTTTCATACGTGTGAAAGGTTAGATCCAAAACTATGTTCAAAAATTGCCAATCTAGGCCAACTACTAGCTAGGAAATGTTGACAATTTTCACAAACAATACATTGATTGATGTACCACTCGGTCCAATGGGAAACCAGGAAGTGGGAGGTTATATAGCCCTTGCATTAAAAAATTATTATCTCAAAATGAATGACTATTGCCTCAGCACACTTGGCAAGACAGTGGACTAGGTTGATCAAGAAAGTCGAGCCACAACAAAAACAGTCTTCTTCAGAAAACCAGCCACCAGAAAGCGAGTCAGAAGGACCCGAACACAATGTTTGCGAGCCGCTACACAATTGAGAAGGGGGATATGTGGAGGCTTACATGTCCACATTGTTCAATTAATTGCCATAGAGTGCCAATTTTTTTTGTTTTAGAGTGGGCAACTATGGTTCAAAAGCCTTCAATAGTCAAGCTTCGCCACTAAAAAATTGTTTGAATCAAACAATCTTGATTCAATTCAATTTGGCTCATAAACTTGAACTAAAAAGAAGCAACCTAAAACGAATTGTACTTTGCTCATGTATTTGAGATTATAAACTCAATCGTCAAATGTGTTGCCACACCTTCATTCCTAAAACCAGAAAAAAAAAATAGTATTAGAATATTTCTCATATTAAGGAAGTGCTCGCCATCGTACAATCTATCATAATATTGCTCGCCAAAAACAATTCTCCATATTAGAGAAGTGCTCGCCATCATACAATGTATCTTAAAATTGCTCACCAAATTCTGCTCGCCTTGACATGCTCGCCGAGAAATGCTCGCCAAAAAATTGCGTCCACACGAAGTGTAGGTACATCCTTCCTACTTCTAGTAGTAACTTTGTTTACTTGTAACTCTAAATCAAGCCAATCCTGGTCCTGGTTTTCTACTATTTCTGATTCTACCTCTATCCTTTGAACTACCATATTCGTGTTAGTTTTAGACAATCATGGTTCATTCTCCTTAGGTGGGTTTACAAAATGCATCTTAGGCCGTGGCTGTGGCAATTGAGGGCATTATGCAATTACATGTCCTTCGTCTTTACAATTGGTGCAAAGAGATACGTATCCTAATGCCCTCCTTGGTTCAGGACAATTTGGTGAATAATGACAAGGTGCTCCGCAGTTATAGCATGAACCTCTAATTCTAGGTGGTGGAGTGGAGTCTCTCGCCTCTCCTCTACGTAGAATGCGATATTGTTAACTAGTTCGTGGCTTTTGTGTAAAATTTTTCTGATTAGAGAGGATAGTGGTATACGCTACCTCCTGTCCATTAATTGGACAGAGGAATAATTCCTCCTCTATGTAACTAGCTTGCAGGTTTGGACAATTGATTTTGAATGTCCTTCTTTGCTGCAAGCTACCATACACCAGACATTAGCGTTAGATTAGCTTTTTTCCATTTAGCATTTACATCCGATACAGTGGACTTTTAAGTCCCCCATCTCCTTAGCTAAGAGCTCTACACTTTTTTGTAATGGATCTACCTTTTCAAACTTCTCCATTCTCCTTCTCCTATCTTATGTTTTACTTTTCGACTTCCTATGTGTACTCTTTCTTATCTGAGAAAGAAGATTACAATGAATAATCAGAAGATTCTTCCTCATCGCCTGAAGCATCTGACTCAGTAGATGATTTGATTCTTCCGTACATTTTTGCTTATGTTTTTTACTAATCTTCCTATCATTCCTCCGTCTCTTAGAGATTCTAGAGGTCTCATAATTTTTCGCATACGCTATGACATCTTCTAGCGAAGTCATAAGTCCTTGGCGATAGTATTTATCCATCTTCTTAGGTAGTCCTCCTAGAAACCATTCATTCTGCATGGGCACAAAATACCGTGCTCTGGTTCAAACTTCCTAGTGGTAATCAATCCATGAGAATGCATCCATGGTTCTCACAATCACCAGAAGTTTTCACAAACAGCCATCCATTGATGCAGGTGATTTCAGGAAAAAAATGTAGATTTTGAAACATCCATAGCTCTTGAACAACTCGAGCAGCCATCACAACCTATACCTTCCAAGCATCCAACGCTGCTTTTCTGGCTATGCAAGGTGGAAACAGGTCAACATCTTCTGTTAACAAGACTATGGATCCAGAAATCATTCTGCTAGTCACAACCAGCCCACGCTTTGCTATCATTCCACAACCCTCAACCTCTCAGAAGGGCAGGAAACTACAAATTGTTGCTATTTGCTAGGACTTCAGATTTCTAAATTCACAGATTAGGACAGCTTCATAGGACTGGGGAAAGGGCTTCATCAGTTTTATAAATCTCAACTCCTCACTGAGGTAGCAAGCAACACTCCAAGAAGGGTTTCACAGGTATTTCAACTGCATGTTTTTTTTAATCTGCTCCAACAACTATGATTCACTAACCAATTAGCATCATTAATATTGTTTCTACAGGGAGCTGTCTTGAACCAAACATGTAGATCGACAATCAATTGTCATTGCCCTCTGCTAGAAATTAGCAGAACTGGACAACTGCAAATCCAGTTTATGTCCTCTAATATGCATGTCAATCTGGAGGTTTATGAATATGAAACTTTCAAATTCTCACACGCAAATACCAGACTCCAGTTCCTACTTCGCTTCCAGTTCATACAACGGAGAAATTGATTCACAATCAATCTACCAATGAAGAAAAGCTAAAAACCAAGATTCATGCAAGTTATGCAAAACCATACTCAAGTAAAAATCGATGTTTACTAAGCAACATGATCCACACAAGTAGATCATTTTACATCAATCGAAAAATTCATCAAGGATACAAGAATTTTCAGAATGAATTCAAAACTGATTCACAACATCTTTACAACCATGATTGAGTAAAAGAGCACTCTACCACCATAATTGATAAGCATGCTTCAAAACCGAAATTAGTGAATTTCATTCCAAAATTCCCTTAAAAACAGCACTCCCACCGGGATGTAACTCCAAGTGCTTCAATCTTCCAATCCGATGTAGAGGTTGCCTCCATCTTATCCAAGATCGCATCTTAGCCGGGCTCTGATACCAATATAAAGACCCTAAGGGATAACCCTTAAGATGAGGATAGGAGAACACAATAGGAGAGACCATGGAGCCAAATCGCCCAACCAAACCTAGATCAAACCTGGATCTAGCCCCCAAGCCATGCCATGTGAAGCAAGAGGAGAAGAGAGAAACTGGTAACCTAAACCCAATATGTCGACGAGAGAATCCTTACCTCATTATATAGAGAGTAGAGTCTTGTGCATAAAACCATGCAATCCCCATGCAGGTCAACTATAAATAGATCACATCTCTTCATGCAGTCCTCTTGCCAATATCTGTCACACGTACATGCAATGCTCCATATGTCTCAATTAGAGTGTCTGGGTCCTCTCAAGGTAATTTAGTCACAAGCAGGCCTTGACATGAAATTAAATCACGGCGTGACCAACAATCTCGAATGTCGGAGGGTCTACCATATTAGGACTATTCCAGGTCCTTAACCGAATATGGCCATAACACATACACACGCATATACACACACTCATACAAATATACATACACATACACATACACATACACATGCAACTACATACACACACATACACATATCCATACACATACACGTATACACACATTTATATACATACACATGCACATATACACATACATACATACACATGCACACACATAATTACATAGACATACACATACGTATAGATACACACATATATACACATACAAATACACATACACATACACACATGCACATACACATACACATACACACATGCACATACATATACACATACATGCACATATACATATAGATACACACACATATACATATACACACATAATTACACATACACATACACATACACATACACATATACACACACATACACATATACACACACATACCCATACACACATGTACACATACATACACATATATATATGCACACATATACATACATAATACACACATACACATACATATATATACATGCACATAAATAAACACACAATACACATACACATCTACATTCGTACACATACATACATGCACATACATATACATATACATATACATATACATACACACATGCACATACATACATACACAAACATACATATATAGCCATACACATACACATGCACACAAATAAAATCACATCATATGCACACACATACACATGCACACACCCATACACATATACATACATATATAAACATAGCTCTGGTGCTAATGGTTAGCTGCCGGGCAGCCAGCCCCAAAAGAAACTTTGATTCGCCCAAAAACGCGGAACCTCATCTTAATATCGGGAGCAGGCTTGCTCCATGCTGTCACAGTGGGTTATCCCCTTTTGAGGTAAGCGAAGCCCCCTTGGTTTGTAAAGCCAACAAAGTTCTTCAAACCTCCACGGAGACATACACATATACACTTACACATACACATGCAATTAGATACACATACGTACACATACAATGCCGCCTGCATAACTTGTTGAAAGGTACTTGGGGCATTGCAAAGTCCAAACGACATCACCTTATAGGCATAGGTTCCTCATTCCATGGCGAATGTTATCTTGTGCTGATCTTGCTGCGCTATTTTCACCTTATTGTAGCCGCTGAAACCATCTAGAAAACTGTAGGCTTCTTCTCCTACTACTCTATCTAGAACACTTTTCGTAAATGGTAAGGGAAAATGATCCTTCTTGGTGACTGTATTTAACGCTTTCAGGTTCACACAAATTCGCATTTTGTCATTCTTTTTGGGTACTATGACTATTGGTGACACCCATTCAGCGTGCTCGATTTCATAGATGAAATCAACATCTAGCAGTTTCTGCAACTCTCGCTTGATCAGCTCGGTGTAGTTCGGGTTGCAGCGGTAGTAGCGACTCACCTTGGGGACTGCTCCATCCACCAAGGGTATGGTATGTTGGACTACGGTTGGTGAGATACCCTTTAGATCATTGTAATTCCACGCGAAGCAATTCATGTATTCCACCAATAACGAACATAGTCTTTTGAATTGAGTGGGCGTTATATGTTCTCCCACATGCACGACCTTTTCTTCTTCACCTGGCTCGGCTAGATTCATAGGTTGCGTTCGCGCAGGTCTTTCGAAGACTTGTTCCGTGGGTTCATGACTTTGATCAGGTTCTCTTTGAGCTTGCGGCATCATGATTACTACGTCATCTAAGGTATAGTTCTTGAAGGTCTCAAGCATCTCGTGAACTGGCATTCGGCAAGATTCCTCCTTCAGCATATTGATCTTAGCCCGACTCATAGTCTTTGGGTTATCAGTCATCTATGAAGAAGATGACGCTGCGTCTAGGTCCATTCGAACTGACTTCAAGGAACCCAACATCTTCTTTTTTCCTTTGCTCTTCACATAGTTGGGTCCATCCTTGTTGTCTTTCTTTAGAACCGGTGTGACATTTGCTTTATGATTGTGAATATCCACATCCACCGTGGCTATGGCCTCCTCTGGCAGAACGCTCCATCGGATCACTTGATTATAACGTTGTCTTAGCTGGTTCTTTTTATTGGCAGGTGCCTTGGGTGGATTTATCTTGAAAACTTCAGCCATTTGCGGATTTCTATGGTGGCCGAGCTGGTACCTTCTTAATTCCTTAACGTTCTGGGTCGTAGGACCTGCTCATTTGTCAACTCAGTCTCCTTATTGTAGGTAAAAGCATGGTGCCAAGGGACTAAATCATCGTCCACATGGTTCTCAATAGCTTTCGCTGACAGCCATGCTACATTGATCATGTTCACCCCGAAAGTGATTGGTGTGTCCAATGTATAGCACTTGGGTGAAGATATGTTGGGTTCAAGATATACACTTACACATACACATGCAATTAGATACACATACGTACACATACAATGCCGCCTGCATAACTCGTTGAAAGGTACTTGGGGCATTGCAAAGTCCAAACGACATCACCTTATAGGCAAAGGTTCCTCATTCTATGGCGAATGTTATCTTGTGCTGATCTTGCTGCGATATTTTCACCTGATTGTAGCCGCTGAAACCATCTAGAAAACTATAGGCTTCTTCTCCTACTACTCTATCTAGAACACTTTTCGTAAATGGTAAGGGAAAATGATCCTTCTTGGTGACTGTATTTAACGCCTTCAGGTTCACACAAATTCGCATTTTGTCATTCTTCTTGGGTACTATGACTATTGGTGACACCCATTCAGCGTGCTCGATTTCATAGATGAAATCAACATCTAGCAGTTTCTGCAACTCTTGCTTGATCAGCTCGGTGCAGTCCGGGTTGCAGCGGTAGTAGCGACTCACCTTGGGGACTGCTCCATCGACCAAGGGTATGGTATGTTGGACTACGATTGGTGGGATACCCTTTAGATCACTGTAATTCCATGCGAAGCAATTCATGTATTCCACCAATAACGAACGTAGTCTTTTGAATTGAGTGGGCGTTAAATGTTCTCCCACATGCACGACCTTTTCTTCTTCACCTGGCTCGGCTAGATTCATAGGTTGTGTTCGCACAGGTCTTTCAAAGATTTGTTCCGCTGGTTCATGACTTTGATCAGGTTCTCTTTGAGCTTGCGGCATCATGATTACTACGTCGTCTAAGGTATAGTTCTTGAAGGTCTCAAGCATCTCGTGAACTGGCGTTCGGCAAGATTCCTCCTTTAGCATATTGATCTTAGCCCGACTCATAGTCTTTGGGTTATCAGTCATCTATGAAGAAGATGACGTTGCGTCTGGGTCCATTCGAACTGACTTCAAGGAACCCAACGTCTTCTTTTTTCCTTTGCTCTTCACATAGTTGGGTCCATCCTTGTTGTCTTTCTTTAGAACCGGTGTGACATTCGCTTTATGATTGTGAATATCCACATCCACCGTGGCTATGGCCTCCTCTGGCAGAATGCTCCATCGGATCACTTGATTATAACGTTGTCTTAGTTGGTTCTTTTTATTGGCAGGTGCCTTGGGTGGATCTATCTTGAAAACTTTAGCCATTTGTGGATTTCTATGGTGGCCGAGTTGGTACCTTCTTAATTCCTTAACGTTCTGGGTCGTAGGACCTGCTCATCTGTCAACTCAGTCTCCTTATTGTAGGTAAAAGCATAGTGCCAAGGAACTAAATCATCGTCCACAGGGTTCTCAATAGCTTTCGCTGACAGCCATGCTACATTGATCATGTTCACCCCGAAAGTGATTGGTGTGTCCAATGTATAGCACTTGGGTGAAGATATGCTGGGTTCAAGATCTGAATCTTGTTGACATGCATGCCTAGCCATACAGTCAACAGTTGCCTTTACAGCCTGCTCTTTTTTTTCAAAGGTGAGTTTTCCAGTTTCTCAGTTGTGAACCACTTGCGTAGTCCTCAACCATAGTCTTCCTAATAAAACGCGGTAGGCAGAAGGGGATTCTGGTATGTCCATCACCACAAAAGTGATCACAAACTGCATTCCCGCTATTTTTATAGGGATGTCGTCAACTACACCTTTTGGTTTAACACATGATTGATTTGCTAGTTTGATGGCAAATTCGCTGGCTTCAATCCTTGCAAATTCCATTTTTGGTACAAAGTAGTGGAGATCAAATTTACACCTGATCCTCCATCTACCACTGCTGCCTCGTCTTCAAATCTCTTGTGCTTGATTGGCTGGGTGATATTGTGTTCTTCGCTTTTTCACGCTACCCCAATGTGGAGGACGTTGTTCATTTCTTCATAGCCCACACAGTATATGGGCTCTGGTGTTACTGGAGTCCACTTCAGCTTTGGCCCATTCAGCCAAGAGACTGTGGCGCAATCCGAAGTAATTCTCCAAGGGATAAGTTAATATGGCTTGCTAGCAAACTTGTGAGCACCTCAGTTGCGAATCCTCGGGTTCCACCATGTGGACAGGTGGTTCATGATGATGCAACCGATTGTCCTAATCAGTTCGTAATGGTGAGCCCATTTGTGGCAACGGTTCTTCATCGACAGGAGGTTTTGCAGGTATGTCTTTCACTTAAGCTTTTTCCTCCTCTTGCACCTTCTGCACCCAGTGGCGTATCTTCTGATACTGTCTGCCCTCTTCCCTCACGTTAGGATATGGTCTTGCAATTGAGGGTTGATCATCGGATACTGATGGCTCTAGTTCCAGGTCTTAATGGACAATTCTTGTAGCAGTGTCCATATCCGCATTCTCGACAGAAGGATGTGTATTGTCCCTTGTAAGGAAATTTTGCAATTCGATGGCCTTTGCCGCATCCGTAGCAACTGTAGTTTCTGCCACCTTGATGTTGAGGTTTAGCCGCATAGGTTGCGCGATATTTGTTAATGGCTGGATCCACAGACATCTCATCCGGCTTGTACCATTGCTGCTACTCAGGTTGAGGTGTTGCTGGTACTTCTGTTCCGTCGCTGCTATATTTAAATGAGCCACTTGGTTGTTAGCTGGCCTTGGTGGTGCAGGTAAGGCCATGCGCTACTGATTGTTCAGCGTGCCATACCTCGGTGCCGCATTGGGTGCCCCTTGATGATAAGGATAAGAGGTCTGATAAGGACTCCTCTTCCTTCCATTGTTTATTACAATGTAGCATACTGCTCCCGACTTTTAAGTTCTCTTCTGATACTACGTGGAAACCCCGTGAGGAACCACATAATAACCGCATGATCGGGAGTTATGGCTGCATTGCACTCGGATCTTAGATGTTTGACCCGTTCGATAGCCCTTGACCCTTTTTCTTTTTCCCATATTCACTTTGCTTAGCAAGAGAAACAGATCTTTTAGGAACTTTCTTGGTTTAAAGCATGTGATGAGAGCTGCTTTAACTACTTCCCAAGTGGTTTTTTCTTCTTCCAATAAGTTGAAGAACCAATCTTGTGCTACTGCTACCAGAGACATTGAAAACAACATCAATTTCTCTGCCGGTGTCTGCTCGCCGTAAATTTTGTAGGCTTGTTCGTAGATCTAGAGGAATCAAATAGGATTTGATGACCCATCATATTTAGGTATTTCCATTCGTGGTGCCCTCTGGACTTCTTGCAATGGTGCGACAGGTATAGATTGACCCATTGGATCCATTGCTGCTGGTTCTGGATCTGTCTCGATATGTGCAACTGCTACTCTGGGAAGGCTTGGTGCTTGATTTGTTGTTCTTCTTGCGATTGATCGTCCGGATCTCAAATTCATTCGGCGGTAGAGTCCAAGGATGTTGGATCTTGTTGGTTCAGTGGAATCCAATCTAGATTATAAGGGATCTAATCAATTAGATAGGCTGATAAGTGTGATTTTAGACCTCTTACGGTGGTTTTTCCTTGATAACTTTTTGATCCTTGCTTCGATTGGCCTGAGATTTTCACAGTAGCTGGATCTGGTACAGATCTAACTACTGATCTGGTCTGTAAAGGCTACTCATGTGATGGTTGGCTGTGCAAAGGTTCTTTCACTGTTTTGCAGTCAAAAAACTTGATTTTTCAAAAATTACCGGGGAATAACTCTTGCAGTACATGCTCAACAAAGTACACCAAAATTTATGCCAAAATTGATGACAATCTTTACAATAGGCTCTTCACAATGGAGCTTACAATATGTTCACCCAAAAAGGAGATCTTTCATCCAAATGAGAGCTTTGCTCAGCCTTTAGGAGAACTAAAAACTCACTCAAAAGAGCATTTGTCATCCACTTAAGGAGAAGGTTCATCCACTTAAGGAGAGTGTTCATCCAAAAAATGGAGATTGTCAACAATAGAATGAAAAAAACATTGTTAGTATTGAATATGCACAAGCCTCACAATCAACAAATGATTAGGTGTGATGATCTGATCCAAAATAGCTTCTTCTTAGCCTCTGATCTTCAATAGACCTGAAATATGCTTTTGAACCACAAGTTCAACTCAATAAACAAAGGCTAGTAAGATTTGATCAACAATGCAATGCATAATCATGCTAGAACTTGATCAAACATCCAAATATCATCATAAATGGAAATCTTACTAAAAATAACGGCTACCCAGTTTTGATACCATGTGAAAAAAGTGGATCTTGAATGGATCTAAGATCCCAAACATTCTGGCTAAGATCTTTGCACAACAAGCTACAAAAGCTAGAAATGGCAAAGCATCCTAATGCTACCTTTGATGCACAAGAACTTGAACAAGAATTCTAAGAACTCAAGAAACTATTCAAAGGTACTGAGGGTGGCCAAAAACAGCAGCATACCAGCCCTACAACAATAGCCTACCACTTTTGGAAAGCACCTAAGATCATACACAAGAGCTTGAAGACAATACACCAAGCAATGCTCACAATGGAGGAAGAAACAATGACAATGATCTATTGTTCTCTCTGAAACAATACAAGATTTTCTTCAACCTGTTTCTCCACAAAATTCAGCCTAATATAGGTGAGAGAGTTGACTCTCTCTCCTCTCTCTAGAACTTAGGACCCAATTTTAGGGCACCGATAGCCTAAAAATAGCTAATTTTGGCCTATATGTCCAAATGACATGATTTTGGTGTTATTCCAAAGGTCCTGAAGTTTGAAACTTCTTCAATATGAAATATATACTAAAATAAAAGTATCTAGACCTGTTCCACACATGTGAAAGGTCAGATCCAAAACTATGTGCCAAAATTACCAAACTTGGCCTAAAACTAGTCAAGGAAATGTTGATAATTTTCACAATATCCTTCAAGGCACCTCGCTCCACTAGGAGTAATCTATGACATGTCACTATGACACATCATTAGCCTAATTAACACACCTCATCTACGTCCCCCTATGAGTCACTGTTAGTTCCATACGAATCCACCATCTTGAGTTTTAGGCCTCTAACCAATAATTATGACTTTAATATCTTGAGAGTCCCAACGTCTCACAACCATAATCAATTTACGGGTCGAGATAGACCTACTGACCTCCTTACGGGGTTTTAATCCGAGATCAATCTAATCATGGGCATGACAACTCCCTTATCCAAGAACCATATTAGCCTAAGGCTAACCATGTCTCTCACACATTATCTTGTTACCATTATAACAAACCTATAGACCCCTTGAAACTTGAATAACACCCACCATTGTATACTAATAAGAATAAAAACATATCCATTCACTTGCTCTAGGAAAGCCTACAACAATAATCAAACATTCTTGACCTAACACACATTCAATTTTACCCACCCTAACAAGACAATAGCACATTACCAAGAACTATACTTAGTAATTGTCACAATTTCATGATTAGTCTTGTGAAGTTTGACGATATTATTTATGGTTCAACTTATATATAAATGTGAACCATGTATCACATGACACTAGATACATTTTACATGTCTAATTTAGTCCGATGATGTACCTTTGTACTTCTCAAGGTTGAGTTTCAAATTCTAGATGGAACATACTCTTGGACTTAAGTTTCCAAATTTGAGTTGGTCGTTGAACATACTATGGATAATATAGTACATCACATGATTTTATACTCAGTTCATAATTTTGTAGTTTCCTGAACATTTATAGGCTAGTTCTTTTGTGAAGTACTAAGTTTAATGCATCGAGCTAAAAGAAGAACTAAATGTTTGCAAGGAAATGTTAATTACATTATGCAAAAGATTTTCTCTAGTACTATCAACTACTCTAAGTAAAAATACTATCCAATCATATCCACATATTAAGTACCTTAAGTATAAATAAGAGGTAAACTTATTAGTTTTGGCTAGCATTGTAAGAGTAAAGTAATTTGCATAGGTCAACATTTTTTATGATCTCATATATTCAAATTATAATCTTTAGAAGCCTTTCACATAATACAATTGACCTACCAAACACACGTGAGACTTTAAATAAATGTATAAAATCAAAGACATAGTTTCTAGCTCCTTCATCTCAAGCTACAAAATTATGAAGATTACCGGAGATCGAGCAGCCTAAAACTATTGTTTATATATAGATATTTCAGTTCATCATGTGTTAGTAACCTAGTATTATTAGTGATTCTCAATCAAAACACAAAACCCTCTCAATCACTTGTTGAATAATCTCCAAGACCCCATAAGACATGAAGGATGTTCAGGGTCCACTCTAAACATTTCTATCATGTCAATAATCAATAAAACAACAAATAAATACTTGTAGGTTTGAAAAATGGCAACTTGCTCCATCCCAAACATTAGGAAAAATATCTCTTTGTTTCTTGAATAGGTCTAGGCGAGTTCTTCTGTGAAGTACTAAGTTTAATACATCGAGCTAAAAGAAGAATAGAATGTTTGCAAGTAAATGTTAATTACATTATGCAAAAACTTTGCTCTCATATTATACAATCATGTCCACATATTAACTATTTCATGTAAAAATACTCATATCCACATATTTAGTACCTTAAGTATAAATAAGAGGTAACTTATTAGTTGTGGTTAGCATTGACTAGAGTAAAGTAAGTTGCATAATCTGATTATGATGATCTCATATATTCAAGTTATAATCTTTAGAAGCCTTTGACATAATACAATCTACTGACCAAACACACGTGAAACTTTAAAGAAATGTACAAAATCAAAGATATAGTTTATAGCTCTTTCATCTCAAGAGATATTTTTCCTAATGGAGCAAGTTGCCGTTTTTCAAACCTATATGTCTTGGTTTGTTGTTTTATTGAATATTGTGACATGTTTTGAGTGGACAATAAAAATCCTCCATGTCCCATGGGGTCTTGCACATTATGCAACAAGTGATTGAGAGGGTTTTGTGTTTTCATTGAGAATCACTAATAATACTAAGTTACTAACCCATGGCAAACTGAAATATCTATATTTAAACAATAGTTTTAGGCTGGTCATGATCACTCCTCCAACCAAAGATCTTCCCAACATTTACTAACTGTGGAACTAGAGCACTTACTATGTAAAGATCCAAGTTCCATGAGGAGTGAGTATAAAATAAGTTCCATGAGGAGTGACTATAAAATAGTAGAGGACTAGATGCTCTCTATTCAGGTTTCAGCATCATTTGGCTTCTTAACTTGCCTAGCCAATCTCCCAAGAAGAAGAAGACGAGGAGAGTATTAGCCACATTAACAGTTCACAAGTTGGGTACATACCTCTCATCGACGGCTGAGATCGATTGCCTTATAGTCCAGGGTGGAAGATCGCTGACGTGGCAACTCTTTTAGCGTCCGATTCGGATGAAACTGTGGACAGTATCGATCGAAGCGTTTACCGTTGCTCTTCTGCAACGGCTACATGTTCTTCACTGGATCGACAGAAAGCTCTGCATCTCTCACTAGCCTGTCTTTGTTCTTAGTTTGTGTCTCGATCTTCAGAAGATGGTGGCAGCTGCGAGTAAATCGACGATAAATTTTGTCTGGGTTGCATAACATTTGATGAAGGAAGGAATCTCTAGTATTGATTGGATTGGCTGCATTGTGCTCTTTGTCATTTGAGGAATTGAATTCAATTTTCTGCCACAATAATCCAGCACTCTAGAATTTTATTGTGGTGGTAATGCATCTGTCTGATCTTCCTTTCTCGGTCTTTCTGAGATTGATTCTTGATTCTCACTGGATTTGGCCATGAATAGCAGCTCAGCTTAGCTGATTGTACATTTCCTTTTCTTTTGGTGGAAAGGTATTTTTACCGGGTTTGCCACACTT
This sequence comes from Diphasiastrum complanatum, assembly GCA_029204225.1. Classification (NCBI taxonomy): domain Eukaryota; kingdom Viridiplantae; phylum Streptophyta; class Lycopodiopsida; order Lycopodiales; family Lycopodiaceae; genus Diphasiastrum; species Diphasiastrum complanatum. The sequence goes on from MU834775.1 coordinate 22,524, forward strand.
GTTTCTGTTGCTAGCACTTCTCAAGCAACGGATCGCAGTGCTTGCATTCTGCTATCTGAGGAAGAGTACAGCGTTGAAGGCTAGGAAACGAATTTGTTGAAACCATAAAAAAGGGCCATGTGGAATGCGCAATGCTTTCTTCCTGGTGGACTACTTAATTTAGGGGAAAGAAATTGTAACTCAGCGCCATGCTCACCCTTGAAACCACGTGTGAAACGACCTGTAGCTTCTCGTGCGGACTCATTCCATGTGATACACAAAGTACCAGTTGGAGATTCTCCTTATGTGAGGGCCAAGCACGTACAGGTAACACTGGCATAAGTCACTTACAGATGTTTTGCTTTGTTTAAATCGGGTGCTAGAGTTTGAGTAACTCTCAGAGACTCAGATGATTTAATTCTCTCGTCATAACAAGGTCATCTCGCTTGCTCTCAACGGAATTTAAATTCTAAACTCAGCAGCAAAACTTTGTTACAGGAGAGAAGCATGTAATAAGCATGATATTGATACAGTATTGCAGATCGGCTGTCAAATCTAATTTGATTTTCATCAAGAGAAACTGGTCAATGAAACGTGTTACTTAAAATTCAGCACAAAAACATGAAGGGTTTAGAAATTCACTGATCTTAATGGCTGACACCGTACTGTTATTAACTGTGACACGAAATTTGGTAACTCTGGACTAATCAATCAGAATAATTTGTTGGCAGCAGCTGGTAGACAAGGATCCAGATAGGGCAATAGCATTGTTTTGGGCTGCGATTAACGCCGGAGATAGGGTGGAGAGTGCATTGAAGGACATGGCTATCGTCATGAAGCAACAAGATCGTCCGGAGGAAGCCATAGAAGCAATTAAATCGCTTCGCAATCGTTGCTCCGAGGATTCTCAGGAAGCGTTGGATAACATCCTACTTGATCTTTACAAGGTGCGCTTTTGAGATTCTATAGGAAGTAGAAATGTGAGGATCACGCTTGTAACAGTACAATTCAGTGGAAATCATCATATGCGTTATAGTTTTATGCTCTGACTATTTATGAATAAATGCAACAGCGCTGCGGGCGATTGGATGATCAAATAGCTTTGCTGAAAAATAAATTACAAATGATTCACGAAGGTTTGGCCTTCAATGGCAAGCGAACTAAAACAGCTCGATCCCAGGGAAAAAAATTTCAAGTTTCTATTGAACAGGAAGCTACCCGCCTACTGGTAATATAACCCGATCCCATTAATGACGTTACTAGCAGCCAATCTGCAAGATTTTGCTATCAATTTATTGGATCGGTTCTTCTAATGTTTGATCTGTTCAACAGGGGAATTTAGGATGGGCATATATGCAGCAATCAAACTATGTTGCTGCCGAGGCCGTCTACAGGTATAGATTTCTTCGCAACTGCCTGCTGTTGCTTGTCATTTCTCATTAAGTTTCGAAAGTGTAAAGGCTGGTCTGACTCCCGCTCGGGGGAATCTGCAGGAAGGCGCTGTCCATCGAGCATGACTACAATAAGATGTGCAACCTGGGAATCTGCCTAATGAAGCAAGGCAGGTTAGAGGAGGCGAAAGTCACGCTGCAAAGCGTGACGTCTCCGAGATATTGTGATAACAGTTGCGGATCGAATTCCCACCTTAAGTCCTATGAGCGCGCGCAGCAAGTGCTGTTTGAGCTGGAAAGTGCTGTGATCTCCGGCCATGACAGGATATTTGCAAATGTGGATTCACAACAATCAGCAACTTTGTCGCCACGGTTCTCCAAGGATCACAACAATCCCCATCAGACATCATATGTCCAATTTGCCTCTGAGAGTTCCAGTATCGACGGATGGGACGAAGAAGACGAAGACGCCTATTCGGTAGATGAAAACTTGAACGTGAACATTCATTCAGTCACAGTTCGTGCCAAGGAAGATCAGAATATGCACCAACAACGCCGCCATACAGATGCTTTGAGACATAAATCGGAGAGGGTGCACCAGGTGGATAATCGGTTGGATGAGAACCGCGGCGATCTTCCAAAGCGCAACCTTAACATTGAGGCTCCTCCATTCACCATGAATAATAGTACCTTCATTCGTACATCTCAACCCCAGAATGTTCCTGTCATTGCTTCTTCTTTGAGGTCTACTGGATCGAGAGATTACAGGGAGACATTACCTTTTAACGATTTAAACATCTACAATAATGTCAGAGGCAACTGTAATCACTCTTCTGCTCTTCCTCTAAGAGAGCTCACGAAATCAGAGTCCAGCATCGGATGGGACAAGTCTGCGGAGGAAAATTTTACAGCAGCGAAAGTGGATTTCATCACAGCACAGAACAAGAAAACAGTGCTTCAAAATAGCAAACCGGCATCAAAACAATTCTTATTGTTCGAGTCCAGCGATGCGGTTCTTCCAGTGAATTCCTCAACCACAGTGGCCATGACTGTAGTAGGAAACGAAGCCAAGGAGCAAAGGGAAGAGAGTGGCATCACGCAGATTTCAGTTGAATCTATGGATCTGGATTTTACATGCGTAAATAGTGTAATAGGCAACGTAGTGCCAGATTGTGAATGCGCAACCGAAGCTTTGAAAGGTCTGCCAGATGAATTACCTGCAGCCGCCCACATCTCTGCGCTTGAGCTTGAAATGAGATGCCGTCGCAGGCTGCAAATCTTCTTAGACATGACTTTCCTTGGAGCCTTTCCTTCCACAAGTCTCACCTGACAGACACAGACAACACTACCTCAGGCATGTTCGATCATTCATTTCTACATACACACATTTGTAAATATTTATACACAGATCCTATCATGCTTACTACTACGAACACAAACCTCGACAGACAGGCGATGTACAGTCATGTTTGATACAAAAGCATAACTATAAGCTGTGAAAGTGCGGAACTGAATAATCAATAGCTCAACTACTCTTTCTTGTAGATATATACAATCAAAGAGCTCCAGTTCTTGCTCTTGAAAAATTTAACTCTCAATTGAGGTTTTCCCTTCTATGGTTTTGAGCAGCTGATCCGTGCAAACAGACCAGACCTTAAACACACGGAAAAGATTACACCATTTCAATCAACTGTGTTTTGTATGGAGTCGTCCATGAAAATACAATACCTACAATCGTCTTGTGAAGCAGCTAGTGACCTTTTCAGTCACAAATTTTATGGCAGAGAAGGCAAGAAGGAACACATTTGTTTAATATATTTACTTATACAATGCTGATGATGGATATATATATAATATAGATATATAACAAACAAGCTTGCCATGGAAGGTTCATCTGATTCTGCAGGGAATAACTATTTGACTGACATATATATATATATGTACATGTCATTGTTTTGGCTTCCACCAGCCATGAAGCATCTTCATTAATTCATTGATTGCATTCTTTTTATGCTGGCATTGCTGCCCCTATACAAGTGAAGGTACTTGTGACTGATCTCATCTCTTACTCAATTCCTTATTCAGCTGCAAACATAGTAAATCTTGATCTGAGACCTGTAAGTCATTACTTAGGTGTAAGATAACTAGTTAATCTTGTTGGAGCAATTTATTCAATTCAATCAAATGCACTGACACGTAGAAGATCATAGAACAGGAAGCAATGATCATAAAGCAAGAAGCAATAATCATATAGCACAAACAAGTTACACAGAACGAAAAATCGCTGGTTGCCATTTCTCTCAAAACGATATATGCACAATGTACATACATATAGGTCATCCCAGTGACATATCAAGAAATGATTAGTTACACTTTCTTGTTCACATGACAAGAAACAAGAAATAACTAACTATGTACATTGAATTGTCTTCTATCTATGTACAAGGAATATTTCCCAACAATCCCCATTTCAGTTGGCATGAATTGTCTTCTATCTATGTACAAGGAATATTTCCCAACAATCCCCAATTCAATTGGCATGATAACATAAACCTAACATGTCTCTTAACATAATGAACCCATCTTTGTTCAAGGCCTTTGTCATCAAGTTTGCAATCATTTCCTTAGTAGGACAATATTCTAGTTTAATTATATTATTACACCATCTTGCACCAAATCTTTAATGTAATGATAATATAGCAGATATTAATGTGTTTGCTCTTTTTATGAAAACCCCCTTTTTTGCATACAAAAATGCAGCCTTGATCGTCGTTCCTCATCCTCATGTTTTTTGTACATATTTCAATTTCTCTGCAAAAATTCTTGATCCACACACATATTCTTTCACTCCTTGACACAAACTAATGTATTTTGCTTCTGTCGAGGAGAGTGCTACTAAATTTTGCTTGATACTGGCCCAACTTATAGCAACTCCTACATCATGCATAATATCCACTCGTTGATTTGCGATCATCAATGTCCCCCCCGAAGTCAGAATCAGTGTATCTGAAAATTTCATTACCTGCAGCAGTATCTTGTAATGTGTGATGCACAATGCCCTTCAAATATCTGATTACTCTCTTACAAGCTCTCCAATGTTCGATTCCAGGATTCTCAGTGAGGCAGTAGCCACATCCAGCCTAGTTCAAATCATTTCATACATGATTGACCCAATCAAGCTTCTATAGGGACATTGATCCATCTATTTATGTTCCTCATCCATCCTTAAACTCAGTCTGGTACGTGGTCAATAGAATGAACCTACACCAAGCCAGAATCTAAAATTGGAAAAGACCTTTTTTCAAATGCATATGTGGTGATAAATGCAAAAATAGTTCTTCCATTATCTGCTTCGACCATGCTATATGGTTCATCATGAATAATCTTGCCAAGTTTTTTCCCGGTGCCTCCCTTTAAAACCAGATTAATGCGTTTTTCATGTGGCTAAACAAACCTGCTAGAGATGTTGTAAAATCGCATATTACTTTTATCCGCCAATATATGACTGATGCTTCCATCGAACTTGCTAAAGACTCCTCCGCCAAACTGCTTGCACCCTTAGGAGATGCTGAAAATATCCGCGAAATAGATCTGCTTAAACGGCCTAGTTTTTCTACTCTCCAAGACAAGTAGTTTCAGAACTCTAACAAAAGGGCAGGCTCTCTCAATTTTAACAATCCAAACTCAATTATTTCTGGATTTGGAATGGGAAAGAAAAAGCGATTCTTAGATTTCAAGGCAAAGGAAGGACAAAGCAGTGGTAGCAAAGATGACTTACCTGTCAAGAAACTGAATTTTTATAGATCCTAATCGTTGTACAGGACAAAGAAGGAACTGTTAGAAGAAAAATCAATACTTTGGCAACCGAGCATCTCCACTAGAGTAAGTAAATGATTTACGGCTCCAACAAGCACGGTATATTCAGTTCCGTACATCCTTAAGAAATAGAGCTTTTCTATATAGTTGTGCTTTTACTTCATCTTTTCGGAAAAAGAAACAATTCTAGACCACATTAAACCTATATACGAATCAAATTAATACACCATAAGATGAAACCCTATCATAAAATTGCACAGTAAGGACTCCAACGTTGCGATCTTAGACAACATGGATATGCGTAAGATGCATGGTTTCTACCTAAGGATTATAATTTGCTCTAATACCTAGTAGAAACATTGGCAGTCTCTTAATTGTTAAAAAAATCATATCTTTGATACACGGTGTCCCTATACCATGATTGTTACGCTACTCAGATGTAACAACCATGGAAGCACCTAACTTTAACCCGTCTCTATGTTACTCTAGACTCTTGGTGAGATACGACTGGAAAGCATGGATATGCTCAGGAGTATGGACCGACACATATATATACCACATATGCATACATGCACATGCAAATAGACATACTCACATACACAAGCATATACATACAAATATACACATATGTATACACACATGCACCCATGTAAACATAAACATACATAAACACATACAAATATACACATAAATATACACGTACACCCATATAAAGGTACATACACAAGCATATACATACAAATATACACATACATATGCACAACACCTATGTAAACATAAACATACACAAACAAACACATATGCCCACATACACATACACATACACATACATCTACATACACCTTTGCTCACATACAAATACACATATGCACAAAAGCATGCATACATTTCTACACATATACACATTTATGCATACATACACATACACATGCATACTCGATCGCCCAAATAATGCCATTTACGAGTAGGCTCGCACACCAGCCACCCCACGTGACCCCCCTCCCCGATCCACCCAAAATACAACCCCATGGTTGCTTCGCCACGCAAGTCTATGGTATGCTTACGTGGTTTGGTCTGTATAATTTGCCATGTGTCCGCCGACCTACGTGGCTTGCCATCTGGTAGCCTATGACAAGCTTGGCAGATAGCAGGCCTATGACATGCATATGTGGCCTGTTACACAACCCTATGGTAGGCCTATGTGGCTTGCCATGTGGTAAACCCCAAGCCTGCATGGTTTGCCATGTGACATGCCTACATGACTTTTGGAAGTAAATCTTGTTTGTGAATGTTTGGCTAGATCTACTACGATGTGGTGTAGTATAGAGAGGATTGTCCACTTTCTAAGTTTCTACCAAGCTTTAGACATTGCGGAAATAGAAAACAATCATGAAGCACTAAGGCTCACCCAACTAGTGCCCGAAATAGAAATGAAACTAACTAAGATGACAAAATACAAGACCTTACTAAGGCTTACCCAACTAGCAAGGTGAGTAAACTAAATCCTAGACACCCAAAGGGAATTAGAATGGAAGATTGTGGCTAACTAATAATCAATCAACAAAATACATGCCACAATACAGACCAATGAGAAGGAAGCAAGAGGAGGCCAGAGTACCTTCCCAAAGGGAACACAAATGAAATAGAGAGATAATCTCAAAAATAGAGAACTTGATAGCTTAATCTCATAAGTGTTATTTACAAGGCAAATGCCTCTCCTTTTATGGAAAGGAGGTTCTTCCATAATGATGAGGATGGGATGTCGCAGCAGTCGCGAAGCTTTTGCGAATCCTCTTGCGATTCGGATGGAGTTCAGATGCGTTCGCTGGACACTGCCAGCTGAATCACTCCTACAGTCCTCCAGAATGTAGTCAGGCACTGCTGATATCGTGTTCACGAAACTTTTTGTGTTTCCTGTCTCTTGACTTTCGAGTTCGCGAACGTCTTTGTCAGGCTGAGGGGTAAAAGCTAGCAAGGCTTTGTAAATAGAAACGTTTTGTTTCTTCAGCTCCCTCTCAAAGCATGATAGCTTTACGATCTCGAGACTGCTCCTTTGTCTCTCAAAGAGTCCTTTGTCCAGGACTTTGGTGAAGATGTCAGTAACCATGTCTTTCATTCCTATGAAGGTGGTCTACATCATCTTCTTTTCAATTAGATGCCTGATCAAGTGATACTTGATCGCAATGTGCTTCATTCTAGAATGGAACACGAGATCTTTCGTCAGGTGTATTGCAGAGGTGTTGTCCATCTGCAAGACCAGAGGAGCACCGCCCCTACGAGCATTGGAGTGTTCGCTCCTTTGCAGTTTAGCATCCCAAAGTCTTCTAGGATCTTCTGGGTATATTTGGACTGATGAAGGTATAACTTACCTCCCTTGTAGTCCCTTCCCATATCCACTATCTCGAAATGTTTCGAGATGTCTGTCTTTACCTCAACAATTAGCTGCTCACTCCTGCAGAGTATCAGAGTGTCGTCCACATATACAACCACTATGATGATCTGTCCATCTGTAACTTTGACATATACATCGGAGTCAGCCAACAGAGGCTTGAATCCTAATGATTTCAAGGCTTGATCCTTCTTCTTGTACCATTGTCGGGGTCATTGTTTCAGACCGTAGATGCCTCTATGCATTCTGCATGCATAGTTAGGAAGTGAATTCGAGACATATCCTGGTGGTTGATCCATATAGACCTCTTCGTCTAGTTCGCCATGCAAGAAGGCTGTCTTCTCGTCCACAATGTGGATCCTGAGGTCATAAGTTGCTGCATATGCAAATAACAGATGTAGGGATGAATGTTTGATGACATGAGAGAAGGTTTCAGAGTAGTCAATACCGTATCTCTGAGAAAATCCCTTCGCTACCAGTCTTGCCTTGTATTTCGTTACATTCCCATCTGGTTCGTATTTGAGCTTGAAAATCCATTTGCATTTGACAGTCTTGCGCTTATGTGGTAATGGCTCCAACGTCCATACCTGGTTCTTCCTCGTGGACTCCATCTCTTCGTTCATGGCTTGGATCCATTTGTCCTTCTCTGGACCTTTAATTGCCTCCTCGAATGTCTGTGGTTCACCATTGAATCCTTAGAACTCTTCTGATATGGAAGTTGAGCTGCCTAGCACATACCTTGTTGGCGCTCTTCGTGGTATTGTCGACCTTCTAGGAGATCCTCCTGGAACAACTATGTCTGTGCCCTTGTCAGCTCTGCTCGGTCCGGCTGGTGTTGAAGTCGATGTCAAGTCAATGTCGAGTAAGTCGATGTCGATGGAGTCGAATAAGTCGATGGAGTCGATGGAGTCAATTGTCGAGAAGTCGAATGTCGAGTGATGATGGAATGTCGAGTAAGTTGAGTTGTCGGGTGAGTCAGGTAAGTCGATGGAGTCGATTGTCAAGTGATGATGGAATGTCGATGTGAGTGGAATGTCGAGTCAGTCGATGAAGTCGATGGAGTTAATGTTGAAGTCAAAGTCAAATGGAGTCGGACTTCGACAAATTTTTCAGGATGCTCGTTACCAAATGGATTTAGTCCTGAGCATTGAAATCCAACACCTCCATGCATCACATTCACCTCATTTTATGGAGTTGAGGTCAATCTCCCCTGTTCAAGTTGCAGTTTTGCCTTTCTTCCACCCTTTCACAACCTTGTATTAGTCATTTCAAGGGCATTAAATGTGACTTAACCTCTAATCCCATGTGCCTATTAAGAAGGCACCTTGAAAGTTGTCATGCCTATTTGTACTTGCCCTCTAGCATAGTGGCCTCTTTAAGGTTTCACTAATCATTGGCTCCCCATATGATTCTTACCATCTTCTTGATTCCTACCATCTTCTTGTCATTTAAGGATGATTTGGCCCTTTTTTCATGTGCCTATTAAGGGGCACCATGGCTATTTTTTCTTAGCCTTTGGTTCATTGTCCATTTGGCCTTCAAGTTATGTCCTCCCCATTTACCTTGCCATTGGGCCCCCTTTTTTATTTTGCACTTTATGGGCCCCTTCGCCTTGCTTATCAATCTATTCGAACATTACTGGCGATCGCAACTACAGAAGATCTAGACATTCACCAGATGGACTTTCACACAATATTCCTTAATGGATACATACAAGAAGACATTTACATCTATCAAGCATAAGGTTACGTCCTTCAAGGTCAAGAGAACAAAGTTTGCAAATTGCAAAAGCCCTCTACGGGTTAAGGCAAGCTCCAAAGGCTTTGAAAGAATAAGTCTATTCTTGTTGCAACATCAATTTACTTCCAGTTTTGTAGATTCTAATGTGTGTCTACAATATGGAGGCTCAAGTTATGTCATAATAGCACTTTATGTCGATGATTCTTTAATCATCAGCAATTCGAATCAGCTGCTGCATGCCAACCGAAGCATTGCTTTTGAAGGAATTCGAAATGACTGATTCAGGCCCAGTACATTGCCTACTTGGCATAGAAATCATGAGAGACAAAATGAGTAGAAGAATCACTATAAGCCAGGAAAGATATCAGATCGATGTACTTCACAGTTATGGCATGGAAGACTGCAAAACCATAGACCTACATATGGATCTAAGATTCGAACTATCAAAGGACATGTCTCCGAAGTATGAGGAAGAGCAGAAGGAAATGTGCAAATATCCCTAGCAGTCGATCATTGGCTCTCGCCATGATCTGCACATGTCTTGATCTTGATTTCACAATCAGCATACCGTCTCAGTACATGTCAAATCCAGGCCTACCACATTGGAGAGCTCTACATAGAGTATTGAGGTACATTGTTAGCCGATTTTTTATCATGAAAAAATCGGACTTGAACTGCAACAGTTTTTAATTTTTTATGATAAAATCGGGTTAAAATGGCCGACTATTGTAAAATATTGTATGTATTATATTTACAGTTCGGGCATATGGCATGCCCAATAATGGCTGAAGTAGGATTTTTAAATTTTTGTAAATATTTCTCCAGTTAAATTAGATTTTCATAACAACACTTTCAAGGAATCATGGCTAAAACCATAATGAACCCTACTGAAGAGTCTAGAAATAAGACACACGTGCAAAAATATGAATATCTACAATCTTGTGCCGCAAGGCAACAAACTAGTCCAATATAATGAAATGATAATAGTAATATGATGCAAAATCATCTAAACACTGTCTCCTCTGACTGGTAGTCAAAGTCATCCGACTCTGTGCTACACTGAAACAAGGACTCTCTCCAATGACGAGGCTGACGTCGGTGGTGATGATGCAATGGCTCAACATCTACGTGTGCCACTGCATCAACTATAGTATCAGAATTGAACAATCAAGAAAATTGACAATCGGGATAAAGATCAGTAAATTGAAAAACTTTCCATCAATGACACTAGGTTTTGGGATGGAGGTTACAACTTTGCATTAAAAAAAGACTTCCAATTTCAAAGCCAAAAGTGGAATGTTTCATCGGGTTAGAAATGTGCTCGATGACTTTGACGAAGAAGGCTCTTTTGAAGATGAACCGATTTATGTAATAAATCATGAAAACCTTAAGGAGTTATTGAGTGTATCAAAAATCGGCTACCACCCTTCACATGTCTGCGAAGTGCGCTGAAAATGAAAATATTCGGGAAACTTCATTACTGTCACGATGACATCACATATATTCCACCGACATGATAGAGACAAGACCTATGGGGAAAAACCAAACTGGAATATAAGAATGACATTGAATGCTAGGAATAATGCCAAAAAGCATAGAGACATGTATGGTTGAGAAAGATGCTCTTGAAGGAATCCTATGAAGGAAGATTCTTGAGTCCAAGATTCTTCCTCATTCACTTCTAAAAATGCCACGTGTAAAAAAAAGGAACAGAATAATATAGCAATAAATGGCTCCCAACAAACTTCGGACTTATGTGGGGAATGAATCTTGACATATGAAAAATGGGACGGACACTTCATTTTCAACACGAAGAAGTTGACTTCAGAACCATAGTTGTTGAGTACACACCCAGTGGGGAATATGACCATGTAAGGAAAATTAAATTCAGACCTATGGAGAAGTTTACGGCTACTGTAGCAACCACCCAAGCTTTGACAGCACTCGAGGGAGACTTTTTGAAGGTGCTAGTCATAATTTTTATCAACTAAAAAACTAATGAGCTTCACAAAATTTTATAGGCACAAAAATGCTATAACATCAAGGACCTTCAAGAACCGATGTGAAAATTGATGGTACACAAGAACCGGGCAAAAGTGCAAAAATAATGCCAGACGAAGTCCATAAAGAATTCAAAAAAGAGGTCGTTGCAGAGGAACATAAAAAATGTTGCCGTTAAACGTAGCAGGAACCAGAATCCAAGTGCTCATGAGACCAACCAACCAAAACTTTGAGTGAGAAACTCTATACAACAACAAACAAAGTTCGACGAGAAAAAGTGAACCTCCATTCAATATCTGAAACTTACAATGCAATTTTTTGTGCTACCTTGGAAGTTGTTGTATGAAGTTTTTGTGAAGGAAAGCTATCCACAAATATGAGGCTCACCTTTATTTTTGATGGATATTAAGACCCGGTGACATCATTGGATGGATCATTAAGATCCAGTGACATTATTGGGAACAACTCGGCTATTTGGTAATGTTGTAGATGGTGGACAAATTTTGAAGTTGAAGGATTGGAACTATTGAAGACATTCAGAAAAGGCAAAACTTCAAAAGAAAAGTCAAACAAAACTTAGAGTTTTGAAGAGAAGGAAGATACCTCATTTACATGGAAAAAGAGTATAAGAAGAGGAGGGGAAGTCTAAGGAATATGTATTGTAGAGGGAGATATGGGGATGAAGGCTTCCACATGAGAGAGAGAGAGAGGGATGCTCATTTGAGTGTGAAGATGATTTATGACTTGTGACTAAGAAAAAGAGTTGTCTAAAGAAAGGTATACTATCTTAGCTAGTATGTTGAATTTTTATTTAGGTTCATAGCAGTAAGCTTGAGGTCCCGCGTTGGAGTTTAATCTTACTCCTACTCACCTAATTTTATTTTCTGATAGCTCATACCCATTGTGCATACTCACTCCTTATAACAACCCACAGAAATAAACTGTTATTTGTGACGGTCTACAATTTTAAATGCATATTTGAACTATTTGGAGATATACACGAATTTTTAAAACAAAGCAAATGTTGACTTGATTCAATTTTTGAGTTGAAGTCAAATGACTCTCATCAAATTGACTCGACTATCGAAGTCAAATGACTCTCATCAAATTGACTCGACTATTAACTATCGACTATCGACTATCGACCATCAACCATCGATTGAATAGTATTACTCAATCAAGTATTTTTAAATCTTAGGCCTATAATAACAAAACAATATTACCTTAAAACACAAAATCATAGATTCACAGAAAGAATTAGTTGTCCCTTTATTACTTCTGATACATCTAACTTGAGAATTGATATCAACTTTTCAACACTTTCATTCGTGATTCCATAAAACTTTACAATAAATCTCAGTAAATGATCCAAATCTACAAACATTTTGTTGGTGGAATCATATGACAAAGTGCCATGTTTTGAGTAATAAGCTTCATTGATATGGTAAGGAATACCAATGATGTTTTGCATACCCATGTTTAACACATCCCTCTCTAGTTTGATTTGAAATGGCCTAGGAATAGGAAATTTTTTTAAATGTACTTGTCCAAATGCCTCTTTGATAATTTAAACATTGTGTCGTATGCATCCTTGCTAGTACCAGAATAATCACATGCTCCTACAGTACCAGAATAATTACATGCTCCTTGTATCAATTTTCGGTCAATAATCTTGTCGACTTTGCTCATAAGGGCCTTTGCAATCTTGGACTTGATTTAAGAATATTGTTGATTTCTTAGTAAACTCGTCGTTGACTTGGCTGTAAGTACTGCACTCAAAGATTTTCTAATCATGTCCTTGTCTTTCGGATTTTGATGGGTGACTAAAGCTGATCTGCAAAATAAAAATAAGATTTAGAAAAAAACAATTCACAATCAATGATGTGCCAGATGAAACAAAACACATGAATAGTTTAAAACAAAATCTTACTTGAAAGCATAAATTCTTTTTTTCCATTGACCCCCACTTGATGAAAGCTCGTCAATGCTTTTTAACATAACCCCTTTTCGCTTATTGTTTTGTATTTTCTTCTGTAATGTGTTCACTTTTGCATTTATATGACAATATTAGGTACACAATGTTTGTACGATCAGTTTCATATTGTCATTTTCTTGTTTAAGTTTTAATATAAAATTTTGCAAACGAGAATTATCTAACTTTAAGATTTCATTCTCTTCTTTTGTTTGCAACAAAAGAGTTTCTTTTTTTTCTGTAGTCAGTAACTTTCTATGGTCTGAAACAGTCAGCAAGAACCTGGTTTCATAAGACAAATGCATTTCTAATCGAGAATGGTTTTATTCCAAACTCGATAGACTCGAATGTCTACTTCAAGTCTGTTTCTACTTCCTCACAATCATCATTCTTTATGTAGATGATACCTTAATATTCAGTAACAATATGAGATTATTGAAGGATACAAAATGTGTGTTAGCACAGGAGTACAAGATGACTGATATGGGTCCATCCCATTATTGTCTCGGGATCTAGATTCATCGAAATCAATCCAACAGACAGATTTTCATCAGTCAACAATGATATCTCACTAATGTGCTGGAAAATTATGGAATGACCAACTGCAAGGTCATGAAATATATCCAAGCAACAAAACATCTATGCATCTATTATGGAGACAACCAATTTGCCAATATTCTTGAAGGTTATACAGATGCAGATTGGGCAGGAGATATCGACACCAGAAGATCGACTTCTGGATTTGTATTCTTATTCAAGCAAGGTAAAAAATAGACCTCAGTAGCATTATCATCGACTGAATCAGAATACATAGTTGTCACAAATGCTACCAAGGAGGCGATTGACGTAGTTGCATGCACCGAGGATTCTATGTTGTTTCTCATGTCGCTACACAAACCGTTCCCGAATCCCAACAAACTCGACTCCATCAACTCCATCGACTTATCCGACTCCATCGACATCAACTTCAACACCGACTCCATCGACTTACTCAACTTCGTCGACACTTCATCAACTCTCAACTAACTCGACTTACTCGACTCCCTCATCAGGGAAAAATCGATCCATGTACTGTCAAAACGACTTGAAGGACAACACTGATAGTCCACCTACTTGTACATAGATTTTACTACTTACAAAGACGACTACCTACTACAATGCGGCTCTAATTAATTATGTAGATCCAAAGTACTGATCACTAAACTGTAAGACATGTAAATAAAGTCGATATCTTTCATTAAGTAATTATGTTGATTAACTTTGACAATCAAGTTAGCAACGATCAAGCCTCTGAAACTCTTCAATTCTTGTGCCTCATAGATCAGCACACAGCTTCACGCTCATGTACTCTACTTTTGATTAATCAAAGAGTGCATTTTGTCCACACAACTGGCTTGTTCTTTTGCGCACTATTATAGACCGCTATTCATCTTGTTCTTCTTGCTGCTACGCTAACACACTTCCGATCCACAACCGTCTGTTGTTAAACTTCTGCTGCTATCCCATGCATTTCCGACATGATATCAGAGCTTTTGTTATAACCAAAGCTCTACTAATCCGATATCATTCGATACTTCCATAGTATCACAGTTTTATGATAGGAGGATAGCTTTTCCTCTCAATATCAATGTCTCTCTTGTCATTCTCTTGGAAAAACTGGTGTGCTAAGTTTTACTTATGCTCAAAAGTGTGTTCTCAAGCTGCTATGCCAGATTTTCTCTTTTTGTATTCAAAAATGTGTTGAGTTGTGCTTCTATTCTCAAGAATGGGATCTCAAATGGATGTGAGAACTCTCTCTCTTTGATCTGAAAGGTGTGCTAATGAATGTGATGTAGCTTCTATTGTTAGAAAGATGTGGAGTATGCTTTGTTTGCAAGGGTGTCAGGGAGAGTCTCTACAAACTCCGTTTCTTAGTTTCTTGGGTTCACAGATGCTACATCCGTAACATCCTGTCACTTGCTTGTGTAAGTTGTTAAGACTGGAGGTCTCTTCTACCCTCAAGAATATGCTAAGTTTATTCAAGCCATTTCCTCAAGCTGTTGAGTTGGGTACCCCTTGTTCTTCTCCAGAATGTGCTCATCTCACACTTCTTTACCTTTGTGGCATAATTTCATGTTAAAGTAAAGATCATTCTAATAATGGTCATTTATGTTGGTAATTTGATTTTGGCTAGTAATGATGATAGATGCTTAAACAATCAAAGGTAGATTTGTCAAATTATTTTGACACAAAAGATCTTGGTGAAATACATCATTGCTTGGGCATGTCACATTGTCAAAGATAAACACCTAAAGCAAATCTTGTAGAACAATTATGTTATAAGAAAATCTCAAAAATGTTTCAAGTGATTGATTGCAAGCTTGTGAGGACATAGTTCGATACAAACCAAAATTTCTAGATTAAATGATTCTTAAATCATTTTAAAGAGAACTAAGATGGGAATGTATACCATATACAAAATGTGCAAGTAGCTTGATGTAATTGATGATCACAACAAGGTCTAATAGGCAAGCAAAGTGATTTGGCAAGGAGCATTATTGAAGGATTGGAATCAATCAAGGAGATTCTACAACTATTTGTGATGATAATCAAAGTTGCATTACTTTGACCAAAATTGTTGCATAGCATAAAAGTTCAAAACACAACTAACTATGTCTAGTATCATTTTGTTAAAGAAAAGGTTGAAGTTTGAAAATTAGCACTTATCGATTGTAAAGCCAAATTAAGTGATTACACATCAATTGACCAATTTAGCAAAGAAAAGTTTGAATACATTACTGGAAACATCACAATCATCAATCATCAAATTTGGTTCTAATTTGAAGAATATCAAAGTTGAGAAATGTTGACTCTTATTTTATTACATTAAAGGCGAGAATGCTCAATACATATTGAAGTTGGAACCTCTTTAATCTTGTCAACTTCCATGACATCTAGCTTTGCTCAGAGACATAGAAGGTATCTTGGTACAATGAAATGAACTACAAAATGTAAACTAGTCCATGCAAGTGTGATACAAATTGTTTCCACAAGAACATAAAAGAGGTTAATTAGTTGCTTCAAGGCCCACTCAAGTGTAGTTAGCCTTAAGTCGAAAGATAGGGTTGGCATTTTACATTTGTTAATACAACTAGTAAAGGATTTCGCATAGTGTTTTATTTACATGCCCATATACATATATATCTATGATTGCTAATAGTTCTACCCAATTCAAGGCATTGCTTGTAGAGAATGACTCCAAAAAAAATTTGTAGCACATTATGTGTGTCGGTAAGAAGTAAATTGTGCTCATTCTTTACATAAGGAATGATCTTTTTAGAGACCTTTATGATGGTTTGGATAATTTTAGATGTCATGTCTCTAGGGGCTTGCCATAACTTCTCAAAAAACTCTTACCACCAATGAAGCTCAATAGAAAGATCATTCCCCCACGCATAAACCTTAGAATCAAGTCTAAGTTTCCATCTCCTAAAATAACAATTTTTCTCCCAGTTTAGATCCATTGAAGATTCAAAGTCATTCATTCTCTTGAGATGTTTCATAATATGTTAGTCTGACCTTTTTGTGCCCAACAAACCAAATCTAGATGAAACAATCACCGAGCTCTTCATGTTTGTCATCACAATTGCAAGGATGCAAAGTTTGATTTTGCATTCACTTGTACAGTCTTGAATGTAAAAAGACTCAACAACTGAGTGTGTGAGGTGCATTTGCTCTGAGATTCAATCAAGTTATAAACTGCTCTTCAGCTGGCTGTTGCTTCTGTCTAGCTAAGTGCAAAAAAGGAGCAAGTTTGTTGTAGAACACGACGAGGAACTAATTAGGATTGTGACTGTGTCGTAATCCATCCGGCTGGATTTGAAGTATGTTTCTAAAATGACGGCATGAATGTCGATTTAATCAGGGCCTAAACTGTTTCCCATTGCTTTTCTCTTTTTGTCTGTACTACTGTTAAACAGCTACAGGTCTATTAGAATTCATGTCTCCTGAATTGGCATCTTATTTCCCCTATGCTGCTCGAATGTCATAACAAATTGCTTCTACTACCAAGCTGGACAGAGACTACTGAAGTTCAAATAGTATCGCCTAACATCATTTTGCTGGTTACAGAACACATCAAGCTCTCTATGTAGTGAAACCATAGAATAATGTAAGTCTTTAAGAGAAGGAGAAAAGTACAAATCTGAAAATCATGAAGAATAAAGCGGGTTTACAGAAATTACACGGTATACATAAATTGCTCACTTTAATTTATAATTTCTGTCTTGCACTACTGTATTGTTGCATCCTTATTTTGAAGACTAAGCACTTTTTGCACCAAATGTTGGGCTTTGAATCTTTGGTGTGGTGCAGTGGCCTCATCTGAAAGAGAGATCACTTGAGTACTTTTACTTGTCTCTGAATGTTCTATCTCGTTATTAACATCATGTGACTCAATTTCCAAAATCGACTTGCCTTGCTCCTTTGACAGATAAGGAGGTTCTTTCTCTTCAGAAGGGCCATTGTTCTGAAGCTTGTCAACGGCAGCAACATTCTTGGGACTGGAGGAACCATTCTCATGGATGGCCAACAGTTTTCGTTTCTTTCTCTTCCTTTTGATCTTCTCATGCCACCCGGTTAATGCGTCCGTGATATTTTCTTGGAAGATAGCTGCTTTGTAGTGCGTACCCATCTGCAAGATCCACAGTCTAGTGTCAGCTGGAAATAATTGTAGCTCTGTGATTAAAAATCATAAGAAAGAATTATTATGGAAGCCCTATATCCCAACAATAAATACTCTTCAAGCAAGCATTGGAGTTTCCTGAATAATTATCTTAGCTTCTAAGCTTGTGATCGTAGTTGCAGAAGCGATTTGTGAATCGCTGTAAAAAAACAAAAGCAATTCGCTGCGAATCGCTGTTTTTTTTTTTAAAAACCCAGGCAATATGGGTATCATTAGAGAGAGAGTCCGTAGATGAATCCAAGGGAACCATGCATCGTGGTGAGCCTCTAGAGGCCTCTGCTGGTGCTAGCTCTGCCTCTGTTGGTACCGCTATGTCTGGCTATCTCCCCGCCACCCGTCCCCCTCTGGCTGTCCCTACCTGGTCTGCGTGTCTGCGTATCGAGAGCCTGCGATCCTACACCCTAGGATGGCCCCTACCCACACGGATGATGCCTGGCCAACCTGCGATGCTCTGCTCCTCGACTTAAAGTCTACTCAGCGAATCAGCCCCCTCCCTCCTGGAACATCTGGGTTGCCCCCTATGCCTATGGGAAGGAATGGACGGCGCCGCTCTATCTCTGCGTCTGGGTCCACCAAGAGATCGGCCAAGTCATCCCCCCTATGCCCCTACACCCCTCTCATCCTCCTCCTCTCCCTCAGTATCCCCCTCCTCTACCCAATCCAAACCCTCTAGATAATCAGCCCCGAGCCCCTCTCCACCCTATGAGCCCTCATCGTCCCCTCTTCAGCTCTCTCCCGCCCCCTAGCTGCTCTCGTTTGTCGTTGTAAAGCGCATGCCTCTGCCTTAGCATGCCTATACATCTCTCTATATATCTCATCATCCAGCTGGTAAGTAGTGCCCGAGTAGTAGCAGCTGGCGAGTCTACCAAGTAGGGGTCAGGGTTCACCTGCAACCACAAACAAACAATGTTGACAAGTGAGTATCTTGCGATTCATGTACAGTAAAAGCAGTCTAATGCGTCAAAAAATAGCTCGAACATCAAAGTATACAGTCACTCACCTCAATCAACCTGGCAACCACTATGCGTGTGCATCTCAACATCTCTCCGTTGGTGTTTACAAACACCAATTGCCTGCACTGCTATCGATAGCTCTCTTCTCGTGTGGTACAAGGCCTAGGTACTCCAATTCCACTCGTAAGCGGATGCCGAACAATCCTGTGAGAGGACTCTCTCGGCCAATCGTCACAGGTCACCGGTGCCCGTGGATGCTCCACCACGTCATAGGCCTTAGCTGATCCTCCCACAGCCGACATTGTTCTCAATCAAACGGTCCCTGGTCCCCTCAAAACTCACCAACTGTCGCCCTATGTTCTTGGGCATCGGACCTGTTGGCAAGACAACCGTGACATCATGCGTCAATCCACAGATTTCATTGAGTACGGCCTACAAACTCATTGAGTACAAATACGAGTAAAGGACTAAGGTAGGTGGACATATACTTGGGCCGGGCCATACATGCTCAGTGTAGGTCCATGAACTCGTATATCAGACCGAGAGTGCACCCCTCACGGTCTACAAGCGGCAACACATAGAAAATGGGTCATAGGACCCCCACAAGCTCTGCTGCCTGGCTCCAAAAATCCTCTCCACACACGATGGTCTGGAAATGCAACGCATCTACACTAATACCTCTGAAGGGTTAGAACTCATCACTGGAAACCATCCTCCGCAAATGGTCTCGTACTGCCAACAATTGCTCCAAGACCAAGAACTAGTAGGCAAAGCAGGTGGGTGCTAGCTTCCTCAAGTCCAATGGCGAGAAGGTGCGGAACAAAGCCAACAACAAAGTTGACCACGCTCATGGCCTGAGACTGATCTACAACACAAACCGACAACCAAAAGTTTAGAGAAACAACAAGAGGGTTAGGAGCTAAGAGCAAAATGTGAAGCATAGAAGATGGTAAAGCAAGCGAAAAAAAATTATACCTGGCATATCCATGCAAGATCGCAGAGGTCGTGGATGAGGAGGTCTACGCAATGTGCAGCACATGGTGTCCACACAATGCTAGGGTGCTCTCTCGTCAGAATCTCTCCCATCTGCCTACAATTTGTGGTGTTGTCTGTGACAACTTGAACCACGTGCTCCACTCCAATGTCCTCAATAACAGCCTTGATTGCCTCGTAGATAAAGTCAGTTGTGATGGGTCCCCCTCCCCGAGTGGCATCCACGCCACGCATGAAAATTGTGCCGAGTGGGCAAGAGACCAAGATATTGATGACATATCGCCGACGAATGTCGGTCCACCCATCACTCAATATCGTGCATCCATACCTACCACAAAACATCTATCAGCCATATGCAAAAAATAAAATAAAATACTTGCAAAACGAAACATATGCAAAAAGTTTAAGGATGTAGGACATGCCTCTCCGATGTTGTGCGAATAGAGCTCATCTCCCATGTAATGGAATGCTCCTCCTAGCGGAGCATGCTCCCTCGCAATGCATCTCTCCTTGGTGGCCTCCAACTAGCATCCACTGATGCAACCAACCTCATAAGCTCTGTGAAAGCCCAGGTGTCGGGCATGGCAAAGGGAATGCCACACTCATAGAAGTACCAATCGACCTGTTTGGTACACTGGGCATGCAGCTCTCTTTGCCACTCAGAACGCTCCAATGTCTGCTGTGACCTGGGCCTAACTACCCTCTATTGTACATGAGGTGCTTGTCGTCTAGCAGCAGGTGTGGATGTGGTAGATGTTGGGCGATCTGTGGGTGTGTTTGACTGTGGAGCGTTAGTTGCTGGATCTGCCCCACCCCCCCACCCCCCGTTCTGGCACATTCTGTTGTGGCACATGGTGTATTTGCTGTTGACGATGATGTGGATGGGACGGGCCTGCCACTGAACTAGGTCCTACTCCTGCGGCTAGAATTGGAGCTAAACTTGGACCGTGTACTAGACCCAAACCACCCTCTGCCCGTGATGTGCCTGCTCCTACACATGTGCTAGGTTTTGCCACTAATGTGCCTGCACTTGCACCTATATACTAGGCCTTGCAACTGATATTGACCCTCGAACAAAGTTATCTATTGGTCTGACTGGTTGGGTGGAGGTACCATCAGGCCCGTACATGTCCATGAGCCTCTACACATCCTCATCAAAAATCCTGGGGCAGGCAGATATGCCCATCCCCCACCCGGTCTGGACCTCTGAGTCGTAGCAAGTTAGCTCTGAGCCTGGTAAGCGATCCAGTGAAGACCCCACCACAGTGCAAGCATCTCCATCTGCGGGTACCTAAGCCTCTAAATGTAGCCACATCCCCCTCTGTGAGCTCAACCTTAGCCCAAATGCCCCTACCAGTGACCTACATGGTATCAGCAAGAGATCAGTCCTGCAAAAGAAACAAACGAGCAGATGTTTGGTGCAATGCCCAAAACCCTAAACATCTGCATATGCATTGTACTGCATTGAATTGCCCAGAACAACCGCAACAAGCAAGCATCCAAAGAAAACCCTAAAAAAAATTGTTTAATAGTTGGAATCAAATTGAAAACATCCAACAGCCTATTACTCATCACAGCGAACTCACAACCATTTTGGCAAGCATGAAAAAACAATGTGTAGCTCTAAATGCATTAGAATCGCAAGCCTCAAAATCAGATCAGAATGAGGGCAAAAACACATGAGATTTAGGGTTTAGGGTTTGGAAGCTTCCAGTGGACGAATACAGACGAAACGAACAGCATAGGGGTCTCTATGGGCATGTAGAAACGCAGTGTAGGCTAAAACATCACCTCAATCATATGCTTCTAGGCTACTTCATGAAACCAGCCAAAAAACACATGGAATTAGGGTCGGCATTAAAAATCTTGCTAGGCATGCCGTAACGACTAAAA
>MU834776.1:0-44363 GCA_029204225.1 Diphasiastrum complanatum
ACCTTGGGATCTTTTTTGGATGGTGTCGACTACCCATTTGTCAACGAACAAGGTTATCATGAATGGCCACCGGACCCATATGGCTATTATTAAGAATTTGCATTCAAGCTTTGAGGCGGGTGTCGTGGGACTGCCACCAGTTTGGTGGGGGATACTGTTGGAGGGTTTGCGGGATCTCAAAGCAACCCTACTAGTTAATAAGTGAGAGGATTTGGCACCCTGCGTGTATAAGTCCAAGACCCGATGATCACATAGTTATTTGATAATTAGAAAGTCAATATAAGGACTTTAGGCCTTTTTGCGGGGGACTTTTAAAGTCACAAGCTTAAATGTCAAGTTAGTGAATAAAGTTGGGTCCTCTCACCAAAATTGGTTCAAATTCAATTTCAAATTGGTTCCCAACTCTTTTTTAGAATTTGAATAGTTAAAGAGGTAGAAATGGGCCAATAAGATTTTGAGGTCAAAACCCCTCCTCTCCACTATAAATAGGGGCAAATTCGAGTTGCTCCTCATGTTCAAATCTTCATTTTAATACAAGCAGATTGGTTTTTTTATGGAATGGACTTGTGAAAGTCCTTGCTCTCTAACTCTATTCCTCCATCTCTCATGCTTTCTTTGGATATATCCATTGATGGATTTAAATGTTATTGGAATTTATATTCCTTATGCTTTTTTTCAAAGATAAGGGGAGAGAGAGAAAGAGTAAGCTATTATCATTTTGGATTTTAGGGTTAATGGATGAAGTGTTAATGCTTAGTGTTAATGGATGTTAGAGTTAGATGTGGATCTTCCATACATGCTGAATTCTGAGATATGTTATCGCTCTCAAGGGATCGAACCTCCGTGTGACAACTGACTTCATCTCCTTGATGCTTGAGTGCTTGGATCTTGGGTTGAGAATAGTATAGGATATCGAGCCACTACAATTTTGGCGCCATTGCCGGGGATTGAACCCGGGTCACCTGCGTGATGGGCAGGAATACTTACCACTATACTCCAACGAAGGTTCCCTCCCTGATTAGGGTTGCCTTTCTGATCTTGGTGTTGAGGAGAGAATTGCGGCATCATAGGAACCGAAATCTGAGGGCTGACTTCCAACACTTGAGCGGCCACCTTTTCGTAAACTTTGATGATTGCTTTTGCCTTTGTCAGCTCAGTGTTGCCGTACGTTTGAGTTTATCAAATTTTTCTTGAAACCCTACCAATGAAGTGCGGTGGGTTACAACTTTCTTGAACAGGTATCTGATTTCGTCCGGTGTGATTGGATGATCAGGCACTTGTGTCTGAAGATAAGAATCGCGGTCAAGGGTGGTCGCATCCAATTCACCTTGAAGACGTTCGCGTTCAGCCTCGGCCATATCCAAGTGACCCACCAACAACAACACCTATTGTTTGGCATCTTGGACAGCTTTGTCCACTTGGTCTTGCGTTGTCGTAAATGAATTCGAAGGACAAAGAATCAGAGAAAGACTTTGATGTTACTTAGAAACAACCTGACCAAGGAATGGATCATCAGCCGACGCGACCTCCACGAAGATCGAACCGAGTGCGCACACAGCCTATGACGTATATTTTCGAGTCTGCCAGTCTTTTAATTTTCATTCACTGACTACAGTCGAAGAAGCACTTAGGCAAATCTCTGGAGAGAAGCCATAAACAGAAAGTATTCCTCTCTGATCAAGAATCAGATATGGTCATTGGTTGAAATACCTACCAGCAGCAATCTCATCGATTGCAAACGGGTCTTCAAGATCAAGTACAAAGCTGACGGGAGTATTGACAGAAGGAAGGCTCGACTAGTAGCCAGAGGATTTTCTCAGATCCCAAAACATCAACTACAATGAAACTTTCAGTCCAGTAGTCAAGCATTCAACTAACCTCGAAATACATCAACTTGATGTACAGATAGCTTATCTGAATGGAGTTATGGAAGAATACAATTACATAATACAACAGCTCGAGGGACACGTTCTTGAAGGTATGAAGAATCATGTTTGTAAACTCCACAATGCACTTTAAGGCTTGAAACAATTAGCAAGAGCTTGGTTTTAGAGGATCAACACATTTCTCATCTAACATGGCTTCAAAACAAGCATTGTTGGAGAAATATAGTGCAGATTCCGACGACTCAGATAGGTCGAACAATTGGATCGGAACGATCCTACTACTGCGCGAAGGTAGTGGTCGACTAATTCCCTCGTTGCGTGCACTACAACAATAGTAGGTGAACACAAAAGTAAAGTAGAGAATTGTGCGGTTGTTTGCGAATGAGGAAGAGCAAACAATCAGACAAGGTAGTAACAAGATCAAACAGTAAACATACAATTCTAATAAGAAATTTAGCCATTTCATATTGTTTGACGGTTTTGAATTCAATTTTGACGAGTATCTTGCACAAACATTCACTTGACCCATTTCTAACGATCAGTATCGATTAGAAATATATCAGACAAGTAACCAAATATGAAATTTAACAGAAAAAAAAAAAATTCAATTTTAACTTTCAATCTGGGAGTTCCCTACTCCAAAAGTTAAAATGACATTACTGTAAAAACTGCCGGCAAATTCATTGCGGTTCCTTACGTCAAATCTAAATGATCTATAACCGAGAAATAATTTAGCCTTAGTGAAAACACTGTGACTGATAAATTCAGTATATTCAATTCACTAATTCACACACATTCCATAGATAACAAAAAATTGACCGAAATTTTAATTTTTCTAGAAAACTACATTTATTTGTTCATTTTAAATAATTCAAAAAATTTTGACGAAAATACTGTTAGTACAAAAGGCAATTGAAATAAAAAAAATCGAAATATTGTTCGATTCCTAATGTCGCCAAACCAATGTAGCATGCAAAGCACACTTACAGATTGTTTACGTAAACCTCAGTTTTACGGAATCTGTCAGTCAATATCACTGATTTGTGACCCAACTATCAAAGCACATGCGTATGATCACTCAAATCGACTGTAAATCTCTCATGCATGTCAGAATCACACTAAGAATCAACATGCACCCAATCCATGCAAGCACAGTGCCACAATTTAGAAAAAACAATTTCAAATTTGGTCAGTTTTACTCACAAAATTGTTGAAATTTCAAACGGCCATAACTTTGGCTACCGTGCACCAAATTAGGGGCTGTAAAGCATAGAACGGAGGGAGACCAAGTGACCGAGAGACTTGCTACATCATCTTGCCACCTAGACTTCACACGTGTGAGAACAGAGTGTCAAAAAATCTGTAGTAGGGTGCATTTCTACAAGGCCAAATCTTGCAAAATCATGCAAACACCTCCCCAAGCTGAAAAGTGATGCTACCAATAGTCTTAAGTGGTCTATTAGACTTTTGTGAAGCATTCATACTGGTCCTATGAAGCAGTATAGGCTGAGAACGAAGGTTTCTTGGTTTGTACAAGTCAAAATAGCTTCAAACTTGATGGAGATGGAGCATAAGCCACCGACCATCACTTTACAAGTATGATAGCTTGCTGGGAAGGTAAAAATGAATGATAGTCATGTTGTAAAAGAATCCAGAATGATCTCCTTATGGATTTAGAGAAATTCATCCCCCAAAAATCACCAAAAATGGTCAATTTTTGCACTTTTTTGACTTCCTACCAGCTCAATTGTTGGAATTCTTGGCTCTAACTTCAAGGATTCACCTCTTTACAAGCTCTACATGGTGTTCTACAACCACCTACTATCCAACTTTATGAAAAAACAAGCAGAAATGATGATTTTTGGCTATTTTCTGGTTTTTTCTTCAATATGAGGTGGAAATTCATGACATGCAACTCTTTCCCTAGCACATGCAAACCAATTTATAAAATTATAGCCATATAATTGATCTGATCTTGCTGGATTTTGGTTCTTACTATCTATTTTGTGTCAAAAAACATGAAAAACCAAGCAATTTTGACCAAAATATAGCCTAGAATCATAAATCATGAAAAGAATCGGCATGCATTATCAATTTCACCATTAATGATCCCTAAAATGAAAGTACACTTGGTAGAAAATTCAGATCTACATAAGATTTGAGCTACACAAGAAAACAATTGGCTTTCTAGGACAATTCTCCATAAAACCCCAGACATTTTTTTGAGTAATGGATCATAGCAACATGCACTTGTCATCTTGCTATCCACTTGGAAGAGAATTCCGATTGATCCACACTAAAATTTCAACAAAAGTAGCACTTCTCCAAGTTCTCCAATTTTCATAAGCCTTGATCTGATACCACTATAAGGGAAAGCTCCTCAAGCTCCTGCTTACAAGACAAACACAATGGAAAACACACTATGGAGAAACCACCCAACCAAGTAGACGTAACCAATCAACTCTAGAAGCTTCACCCCCAAGCCAAGGAATAGGAAACATGAAAGTAGAGTGAGAACCTGACAATAAATCAACCACAAGATGATGTAGTAGGACGAGTTTGGCCTCCTTATATAGAGCCTAGAACCACCTATGCACTTAATCATGCAAGGTCCTAAACCCCCTATACATAGATTCATCTAGAATAGAGTCTCTATGCATGGATTCTCTATTCATAGAACTGCTATTGATAACTCTACACATGCACATATGGTCTCAAACCTTGTACTAACTCTATTTAGTGTGTTTTGGATCTCATAAGGATATTAGTTACTTTCGGGTCACGTCCAGTATGACGTGGCATAACTAACAGCTTGTTTCACTGGAGTATCGTGTATCCAAGACTAGGAGTATACTGAATCCTATGTACTGATCATGGACATGACAATATGCAAAAAATAGTTGGTAATTCATCTCATATCAATGAAGTGTATTGGAGAATGTATAGCTTATAACAATTTCAACAATCTATTTATTGATATTAATCAATTACTAACATTCATCATAGATTTTTATGATATTACAAATGAGAATGTCAATAGCAAGTTGATAGTTGTTATTAAGTTAGATGAGTCTGAAATTATAAAAAGACAAAAAATGGAGAGAGTCAGTCTTACGATCATGAATGGAGCACTACCAAATTTAGAAGGCCTCAATTTCAGTGCTCAATCTGAAAATGACATTTGGTGGTTGGCAGCTTTTTAGGTATAGTAGCTCCTTTATAAATTCTATAGGGATAATCTAATATGGATTCTATTTGGATAATCTTCTCTATGTTAATATTATAGGTGTTGAAAGAAGACCATGACATTCTCTCATGGATATTTAATAGAACGTCATATCCTACCACCATTAAAAATCACATGGAGGGGTTTCACTCAATGTTTCTGGAATTGGCACTTTCAATATAGAATGACATTTAGCAGGAGATCTGAAGACATTAAAATGTATGTTCAATGTATCCCATGACACTAACTCTAAACACCCTTGTTTGTACAGCATGAAGACATCAAAAGACATGACAAGGAGTACATGAATATCAAGAGATCGAGAAGATCCTAATTGGAAACCCGTACTACTACCGACTCCTATTCAGAATGTTCATATTTGTACATTACATGCAGAGGTGAGTATTATAGAGAATATGATATATCTTCACATCTTGTTTGCATGGAATACTGAGCCAGAGTCATCTTAGAGGATGTATTGTCTAAAGCAGGCTTACATAAAGGCCATGTTAAAATAAAAAAAGACAACAAGCTTTCAGGTAAATTAGGAAATATTCTATGCAAACCAAACATTGGAGGATCCAAAGCTCGTAGATCTTTATCGAATTATTTTGGCAAAGAAACCAAGATTCAATATTTGGTTTGAAAAGAGATAATAGCTACAACTCAAGATTTTGAAAAACTAGGTTCTACTCGGCTACTCAAAGTAGAATTTTGGAGAAAATTAGACAACATGGTGAAATACTTGAGAAAAGATCAATTCTCAAATACTGATGTACAAATGATACAGAAAAAAGCCAGTGAATTTGTGAATGCAGTTCGAAGTGCATGGGGAGCAGATCATATAATACATTATATGGTAAGATTTCGGTGTAACACTATTATAGACAAACATGTGCAATTAATTTAGATACTTTTGGTGCTGATTTATATTTTGTTTGTATGACCAACATAACTCCACTTAATGTTGCCATGTAGCAATGACCTGATCTTCTCTTTCAACCTGTTTCAATGCACAAGCAGCACATATTATGGCATCATTCGACATTCTTTGCAAGAAATAGTGGAAATCTTAGCATATGGTCATCGCAAGGAATGAAAAAATCCCATTGGCAAACAAGAGCGGCATTTCATAAAAGTACACAACATGGTGGGACTAGCACAAAGAACAACATAGTTCTCCAATATCTGCTCTGCTTCCAGCACTTTCTTTAATGAAAGTTGCAATTTAGAATCATGCAACAATTTCCTTCTTTCGTACGGATCCAAGATCTCATAGTTTTGATGCTTACCCATATCAACATACGCTGCATACAATACAAAATGTGATGATCTGAACATGGAATTCACTGATCCATATCCTAAAATTTTGAGTGCAATAGTTTTCTTAAGAAAAATTATTTTATGTACCCTATTAAAATTATGTCCTCCAAGAAAATGAGAAAGTGTCTTGATTGCCATAATCATTGTTTCACCATGTTGATGAAACTTTGTGCAACTTGGTGACCATTCTATCAAGCTTAGCTTTATAACTATGCCTGTTGAGGTTCACCAAGTCCTGATAATGAATCACGTCTTTATTATAAGATCCGAATAAGAGGGTATTGAGCAGAGACTTGAATGTGAGATAAATCTCAGAAAATGCTTCCACACCCGGCCCTCTGTTATAGAAGGAAGAACAAAAGAAAAGGAGAAAAAGGTGACTTGAAATACTCTATATTGTCAGTAAGAAAAAAAGATAACAGACTAAAATCAAAATTAGACATTTTAAAAAAAACTTATAGAAGAAAAAAGATTTTGACAAACTGATAAATTCAAGGGATGTCAGTTTCAAGCGTGAAATGGGAGAGTAAATGATACTGGAAAGCACTCTACGCTCGAGACTGAAATCAAGGAAGCGAGTATCAGTTTTGAGCACATGCAAAAGTCAATGAAAATTGGAAACAACAAGCGCGCTTGAAAGCGATATCTGAGATACCAATATCAGTTTCAGGCGTGGATGTACGAACGGAGGATGCAATGTGGAAAGAGTGCATTTGAAAACGATATCAGGTGTAGAAATCCCAAAAATTTTGTGAAAATCTGCGCCAGAAATGATAAATTTAAAAAAAAAAATATCACACATGTGGAATCAGATCAAAAGGACACATGTCGTTCAACGATTCATTGATAATATTCTTGGTACCTCGAATGATTGATGCGACAGTTGTCACATGCGGACTGACACATGTCGATGTCCGATTCATCCACGTGTATGTCCCCCATGTCCCTAATAAATACGTCATAATTACTTGTACAGATGGACACATGGACCACTGAAATGTTGCCACGTGGCCTTGGTCATTTTCCACACCATTGTGAGCAATTTGCTCATTCACCTTGTTTGTGATGACAATTAATAGCCGTGAAGCCTCATTTCTCAGCACACTTTTTGGGGAGAATAAAACTTGTGGAGACAGAAGATGGAAAACATACCATATCAGAATCTGATCGGTAGTCTGATGTACCTTACAATTTATACAAGACCCAACTTAGCATTCTCTGTCTACTCACTAAGTCAATTCTCTTCCAATCCTGGCGTGCCACATTGGTTGATGGCAAAACAAATATTACAATATCTGAAAGGCACCCTCAATTTGGGATTGATCTACAAAGAAGATGATGAATTACAGATGATGCTGGAAGCAATTGGCATACAACAGAGAGATACAAAATACATTCTATTCTTTCAATTGTGATTATTGCGCTACATCTGTTTGTTTGATTGATTGCTGCAATGTTTGTGATTGATAGCCGCGTATCTAGGTTCACGTAGAATAGATGCACTTCCGCGCAGAATAGATGCAAACCACTGATTGAGCATCACGATTCCCGGACAATCAAAATAGCCAATATAATAAATTTGATGTCAAATGGTTTTCATTTACATACCAAGGATCTAATATGATGTTACACATAGATACTAGAACCCTTTTACAATTGATCACACCATCAGTAAATTGGTGCCACTTCACCATTGTGACCGAGTAAATATAATTGGCATTCACAAATTTAATAAATGTGATACATTGTTTTTTTAAAAGCCTTTCATTTTTCACAAACCTCTTAAAAGTTGACTTTAAACTTAAGTGTTGCCTATATTTCACTTATAACTGACTCTTTTGTCCTTGATACATTACCTATCATTATTAGCCAAATAGGCCATGTGATTGTCTTATTGGGCTCGATCTAGCATTTAAATAAGCTTCGAAGGTAGGATAAGGCCACTTAGTACTTGATACATTATCTCTCACTATTAGTCAATAGGCCATGTGATTGTCTCGATCTAGCATTTAAATAAGCTTCGAAGGTAGGATAAGACCACTTAGTCTTGTTATAATGGTTCAATCTTATTGTTTTTGTGATCCAAACTCACATGGTAATGATGATTTAGTCTTATCATACGTTATTTTTTATTCAAATGAGCTTGCTCATTTTTGTCGTGTTCCCAATTCTAACTCACTATATTTTTCTAGTCAGATACATGATGTTTCCTCATATCCATCTCTGAGAAGATAGGCTATGCTATCTCAAGCTATCTTCAGTTCACAACTATAATTCAAAGTCTAAGATGCAATTTGCATTGTCACGAATCAGTGTTCAAAGAGGGTAGGACAACCCTTTAAAGCAAGAAGCTCAACCTTATTCAATAGAAGTATACTTCACACATGCAAAAGTTGTAATTGGAGTCATGTTGTTCGTCGACAAGAACACAATATGAAATATAATGTGATATTATATACACTATAGAGTAGTATTTTAGGTAAGAATTGTTGTTGTAGAAACTAATATCGAGGAGGAAATTAGGATTCATAGTTGAGCTAAAGATCCACATTGTGCACCAAACGTAACCTTTAGCGCACAAATTTTTACTAGCCAAGTGAAAGAACTCGCTCCATTTGTCAATTCTAATTACTAATTAGCATACTTAAAGCAGGAGGTATGCTTAGTAAGATGTTTATGATTCCGTGCCATATGCGAATGAACTTCTATATAGATCCTTCATGAATGGCATGAAATTCCATACGTGAGGCACACCCGAGTATGATTTGAGTTTGTGAAGTGTAAGACACACTAGTTCAAATATTATCCCTACTTTTATTAAAAATGATGGAAAAATGATCATACAAGAAGATTAAAGTATTCAAATAGTACCATAGAACAACAAAAATGAATTAAGCTACCCAATAGCTAAGTAAAACCTAAAATGGTAAGCTAATTACTTAAAATGGAAAGCGCCTGTGAATGTTGTAATGCAATAGAAATACACTGATGGTAGAAAGAAACAATGATAGATGATAAGGTAATGCTTTGTCCTTGGCGTTTCACCATAAGCTCCACACATAAAGATAAAAAATCATTAAATTTCTTGTGAAGACAACCATATGTTTCCAAGGCAAAAGGGATGAAATCTTCACCAGGTGCACGATTTGAGCTACGTGAGCTTGCAGCGGCCCCTTGCATGGTGGAAGAACGACGAAGGAGGTCCTGACAAGAGAGATCAGCAATGACAACATCTCCAAGAGTACGAATTCCATCATGCGAGAGAACAATGTCAACTCGTCATCGAGAAGATTGCGAAGAAGGTCATGGTAAAATGTGTATGTTCACGAACAACATGGAAACCACTATCATCAGCAATAGCAGCAAGGGCATCACAAATGAAATCATGTTCCCCAACAACCATAAGGATCTTGTAAATGGGACTTAGTGGTGCAAACTTGAGTCAAATGTTGCCAAGGTAGTGTTAGCTTTATCGCTCCAAGTCTTTAACAAAGTGAAAAATTAATGCATGGGATTTTCATACATATGAACAAATTCATGTAGGAGATATGGTCTTCTCCTAGTACCTTCAAAGACGAAGATGTAACCAATAGGAAAGCACACCAAGACAACTCCTATGTATTGTGGACCACGGTAGATAATAAGTGTGTCTATGAGATAGTTTTCAAGTTGGAACTATTAGAGGGATGTAGAGTACATCCAATATTTTTATAAGCAAAGTGGTAACCTACTATTGGCCTTCCTTACACTACAAAAGCAACGCATATCAAACCATAGACCTAAGTAAGTACAAGAGAGGCAAAGGCAATAGTGGAATTACATTGTCCTCGGACATCCAAATGTTGCTAGTATTAGATTAGAGACAAGGCCAATTTAGAAACTATTTTTCTTCAAAAAATCTAGTTACTTCAAAAATAAGATTGGAGAAAGATGATTAATACATTGCGTTCTTTAGGAGTTCATGATACCCCAAATAGGAAGGTAAGAAATGTCAAAAAATCAAATAGACAAACGCGATCCAAAATGGACATGGCCCAACTGCAAAGAGGGACAAATTTAGTATTGACCAACAATCACTACAAGCACCTAGCTCAAGTGAGCCATATCACTAAATGTGACCTAGTGTACCAGGAAGTTTATAATCAATAAGGCATGATAGGATAATTGTTGTGAACCAACCGATGAGCTATTTATGCACACTAGGAAATGACCAAAGCTAATTGGGAAGATTATGTAATCATCAAGACATGATGGGTCATGGAGGTAGCTATCAATTAACACTAAACCTTTCAATTAGGTCCAAGTACACAACAGTACTAATCAATGGCCTAGACAACAATACAATGTAACGTAAGCCACCAAGATAAGGGATAGAAAACTCATACGAACAAATTATAGTAGGCAGGACCATCATTCTTCACACCAACTACTACATTCAACTCACGCTTGAGAGAATATAATAGCTCTTAGCTCACATTTAGCTTGAGAACAATTTATAAAAACAATAGTATTTGTATTGTTAGGTAAATAATCACCCTACTTGCAATCGCTCAATTTTGTGTGATATGCATTGTTTTTCTAGTGATGTGGGTGAAAAAATCACCCCCCTCAAACACCTAAGAAATGGGCCCTTAGAATCAAAGAGGGCAAGTGTGATGAATGCGTCGACTGATCCTGAATCACTAGAAAAAAGTATTGAACCACTTCACACAAAATAAAGGTAGTTATGCTACGTTTAACTTTTAAGGAGCCACTTCACACCCCAAAAAATATATGTACTCCTTTTAAGAAAAAGTAAATTCCTAAAAAAGAAGGCGTACAGATTGTTAAATGAAAGACACAAGTTTAGCCCAAAGTAAGTTGAGTAATCCAGCTCAACAACTGGACAATTAATCCATCAAATGCATGTCATTGAGCAATTATTCATCTCACTTGCTTTTAGGATCAAACATTACAATTTACAATACGCGACACATGTATAATTGGTCAATTATTTCAGTAATCTGCTTTTGGTGATCAAGTACTACTATATGCAAAAATATATAGTTCATTACTATACTAAATGTAGAGTACTTTCGAAAAATCTAATGACAACTGCCCAGAAGATTCTTTATACGATAAGGTCCAGCTCCGCCAACAAGATGATTTAGCAATGGCCATTAATGACTAGAAGGCCCTTGCAGTTATCTTATGAATAAGGATGACTTGGCATAACTTCAGGGGGGACAAGAAAGAGACTAGAAACTAACTTGGCAGGCCTTCAAAATCTCCACTTTCAAATCTCGAAGACAGGATTTGAAAGTTGCTTAGGTACAATGGTACCAGTTTGCCTTCAAATTTTATCACTCAGTTTGAAGAAAAAGGTAAAAACTGATTATGGTGATACTCTAAGAAATAAAACTATGGAGTGTATAACAATATTTATTCTTACCCTTTCTCTTTCTTTCCCTTTAGAAAAATTCACATAAAGAGTTATCCAAACCATAAACATCACTGGGTAATCAAGGAGCTCTGGTTTTTGATGGTACATAAACCGGCCCCAGCAGTCACTAATTAAAGCTCGGTACATATGCTGGGGCATATAATGATTGGTAATAAGACCTCATCCGAGATGAACTCAAACTGAAATGCACGGAACAGCAAAATCCTAACGTTTAGCCTGCATACAAACAAGTCATTATATATTAAACAAGCATGGTGAGTGTAATGGAAAAGTAACATAAAGGCTTTGGTTTTTGAGAGCAGGGCTAGACTTCAAAATACATTCCAAAATTTTATTTGCACTAACCTTCCAATGTACACATTCTGTATCAACCATAAATAACTAACTACCTACCTTACAAGTTACATGCCAGATACATAATGCCCCTAGGCTGAACTGAAGTGATGAGTACCTGTGAATACAAGAATGTCCCAAGGATAGCAATAGCTGCTCCTACTGCATTGATCGGCTGAACAGCTGTGTGGAAAACCAGAATGGAAGAAACAATCACAGTCACTCGTTTCATCGTATTGCCGATACTGAACGTTAGTGGCGAAATTTCATTGAGTGACATGTAGGACACTTGATTGTATAAGTGGTAAAATACACTTTGAGCCACCACCCACCTGCACAACCACCTAAAAATATCACGGACTAAAATTGAAAAGTCGGAGGCCAAAGTCTTACCACAAACCAGTTCACAGTAATGTCATAGTAACACCTTAAGTAGAAAATATAAGCTCAAAGTAGTGTCATAGTAACAGATTAATTAGAAAATCTAAGGTCTAACATAATGTACCAAGTCTATCAAAAAGCTTATATCCGAGCAATGTCTCTAAATTTAAAAGAACAAAAAAGTTGTCAACAAATATTTGAGGGTTAGCTACATTGACCAGACATATATCATCAATGTGTCATAGTCAGATGTGCAAAATGTATAGTAATTAGTCCACAAACGGTAAAAAGCCCTTTCAAGAAGAAAACAAATCTTTGAAAATTAATGTTGTCACACGATTGATCATAACCAACAACCACAAATTAATCTGAAAACATTCAAAATTTTGGAATAACAGTCAAGCTTTCATTTGGACACCAAGTAACAACATTTAGGTTAAAAGACTGTTATTCGAGAAAGCAAATTTTTTTTTTTGAGAAGGAACATCAGCAAAGGAATTCAGGAATTCAAGTCTCGGACTATCAAAATAAGGGAATTAAAAGAACCATTTATGAAAAAAAAAGTAAAAAAGAAAGTGCAACACAGCCAGCAAGTTGACAAGAATAAAAGCGTCAGACAAAAACAACAACCTCAAATCTAGTAAAATCTAAGTTTCTTTAAATAAAAATTAAAACCCAACAAAAACAAAAACATAACGAAAAAGCATCTAATATCATACATCTACATCAAAATGCAAACGGTACAGAAAAAAAAAAAATCAAGTCAGTTTTTTAACAAAAGACCAAAATAAAGCCAACCAGATTACTCCACATAAGTTCAAATGTCAACGCTTGTGGCCAACAAGAACAAATGCAAGGTACTTAGTTTTTGTTTTGTTCACTATCATACAATAGAAGGCAGATGTGCAAAATATACCATATTCAGTCCCTATAAACAGCCCATTCAAGAGGAAGACAAAATTTTGAAATTTTATAAATCTTTAGAGAAGTTAATCAACACAGACAACCATAAATTAATATGAAAGTATTCAACTATTTGGTAAAACTATCAAGCTTTTCATTTGGAAATCAGGGGACAAACGTAAGGCAGTTTGTTTTCACTAAAAATTACTATTAGTAATTGGGTCCTTTTTTAAAAAGCAGGTCGTATTGACAACTGAAGCCAACAACCATAGTTATTTAGCTTTAAGAGCTGAGTTAGAGAATTGGGACATTAAAGTGCTGAATCTCCTAGTGATGATTCAAGATCATAGAAAATTAGTTAGTTTTTATGTTTAGATCTAGCACGTACTTATTTAATTTTGAGATATCAATGGTTATTCAATAAATCGTCTTTTTTGGCAATTGATTTTGAGAAGCACGTTCTCACTTGGAAGAAGGGTGATAAAGTAGTTATATTTTTTGAAAGTAAATTTTATCATCCATCATATATGATTTCTATAGTTAATATAATGGAAGCATTTGACAATTCACAATATGAAATTTTTTCATGCTATCTAAACATTTGTGAATTCTCTACAATTCTAGGCTTAGTAATTTCAGATAAGCAACAAACAATAAAAAATCAAGTCATGAATCAAGATATTTTTCCAAGTGAATTGACTCATGGTTTACCACCATCTAGGTCAGTAGACCACAAAATAAAGTTAATTCTTGATAGTCAACCTATCTCTAGACAACTTCATAGGTTTTCTCAAAAAGAGAGATAGAGATTACAAATCAAATTATAAACTATTTGAGGATGGGACATATCCAACCCAGTTAATTACCATGGGACGCACTTGTTCTTCTGAAAGAGAAGGAAGATGAAAATTTTGGACGTGTGTAGATTACAAGGGATCAAATAGTATAATTATTAAAGATAAATATCTATTACGTAAGATGAATGACTTGGTAGATGGCTTAGATTCACTAAGAATGATCTTAAAATAGGGTACCATCAAATTTGAATTAAGTCAGAAGATCTGTAGAAAACTGGATTTCATAACAAATTTGGTCAATGTTGCCTTTTGGGCTAACAAACATTCCAACCATATTCTAGAATGATTTATTTCATCTATATTTGAAAAAATTTGTGGTAGTATTTCTAGACGATTCGTCTACAATAGAACCTTCAAGGAACACATAGAGCATATCAAAATTGTCTTGACAAAACTCCCACATGAGTTATTCTAATCCAAATGTGAATTACTTAAGCATGAGCTGCTTTATAGAGGTCATAAGATCATTGCTTTTGGGATCAAGATTAATAAGATTGTTTGGTTGATCCCGCAAATTGTTAAACAAGTTAAATCGGTTAATGGAAAAGAGGATCAAGTCTACAAACTCCACAAGACATTGTATGACTTGAAGCAATGTTCAAAGGCATGGTTGCAAAGAATCAACTCATTCCTTATCCAACAAGGATTCACACCAAGCTCTATAGATTGTAATATCTATTTCAAGACCATTCGAGGATCCTTTATAATCATCACAATATATGATCCCTAAGCTATCTAGTTCCATTCATGCATTCCTTACAATTTGAAGCCTTTTTACTTCATCAATTCATGTAGTCATAAGCCCATAAGGAACCCGTAAGGCTTCCTCTTACGAGGCGTTACAATCACTATTTGTAAAAGAACCGTAAGGAAAGTTGTCATGAGGGCACTATGACATAAGCTCGTAAGGAAAGCTATTACAAGGCATTGCAAACATAATACAAAGACCTACGAGAAATGACATAAGATGACGTCTCTAACGAAGATCCTACGAGCAGTTTTGGCATATCAACCATAATAAGACTCACGACTGACATCATGGACTGATTCAGTCTTTTAATTATGTCTTGTAATTAAATTGTACAAATATAAATAAGGCACATAGATACAAAACCTTTATACACATTGATAGATTCATTGCCATGTACACTCTCTTGCATTGTAGTGAAGCTATTTCCAAGAGATATCGTCTTGTGTAATTGTGCAATTTTCTATTATGTCTGATTTTTGCAGGTTAACGATTTATAGATCAAACGTAATGGTCTGATATTGAGTGCTAAATGTTTCTGAACGTAATTGAAGAGAATATCTACATGACGTAGCCAGAGGGTGCTTTTTGGCAAAGAAAATCATGTATGCAAACTCCACAATGCACTTATGGCTTAGAGCAATCTTCCAAAGCATGGTTCAGAGGACAATTTCTTTTCTGATTCAACATGGATTCGAACCAAGCTCTACATATTCGAATGCTTACTTCAAAGTCATGCAATAACATACATGCTGATTAGTGATAAGACTTGTTTTGTACATGGATAACAACTGACTTTCAGCTATGACACTTGTCTTCCCCACTATACTGACTCGTGCGGTTTTGATGGTGGCAGGTATCAACTGGACATCTTGAGGTGAGTTTTATTTTATGGTGCTTTTTTCGAGTATTGTACATACTTTTTCGGTTTTGTTTTACCTTTTTGGGTTATGAATAAAGGTTTCAAAAGGTTTGGTCTTGACTTGTCAAGAGAAACTAAGTGCTATTTTGTAAATCTCTCTTTGTTCTTTTAAGAATTTTAAGAATTAGTCTATGTTGAGCATGAGCATCTACTTACATGCATTTAAATTTGTCTCACAATTCATTTTATCTTTTTTCTGTTAAGCATAGATTAACAATCGACTTTCTTGAAGTGAACTCATTTTTAGTTTTTTATTCTTTTATGAATTAAGGTTTTTCAAATTTTGAGTGGTACTGACCATGCTAAGCAAAGTGATTGCTAAACATTTTTAATGTTTACTCATAGACTAATGAGGATAGGAAGAGTGGCCAACTTCTCGAATAATTCAGAATTCATATACAAAAGTCCAGGGCATAGGAGAGAGAGAGAGCTTCAACATAGTGGGGGGGTGGTTGTTGAGGATGGTTTAAAAAGAGAGAGCTTCAACAAAGTGCAAAGGTGGTTGTTGAGAATGATCCAAAAGAGACATACATTCTCAAATCTGTTGTGTCATTACACTATTCAACAAGGTAATACAAAGGAGATTACTAAGTCTACCAATTGAAGACCTCACTCTTTGCATCACATACATTCCATATAGGTTCAAGATCAGAGGGTTTGTAATGATGAGAGACCCTTCAAATACATGGAGGTCAAAGATGTGGTTATAGGTTTTCTAGAGGTTGTTACTGCTCTAGAGAGTGATATTCACTCTAGTTGGTACAAGTTGGTGTTCACAAGGCCCTACTCGAGGTTTGCATTGCTAACATCTAGAATGCCATTTAGTAAATAAAGATTTTGGTATTTTTATTTATACTAATCTAATTTTGCTTTTCAATTAAGATTGTGTTTATCTATTACTCTACTTAATATTTCCAAATGTTTGCAGGTATCAACAAAATGCAAGAAATTCTAGTCTTGCTCATCTCGTTCAACTAGAATGGATCCATCATCTATTTCATCTCTCATTGACAAACTCGATGGAGATAACTACCATCTCTGAAAATTCAAGAGGTTATACTTCTAGCCAAAGAACTGTGGGACATCGTTGATGGCACAGAGCTCAAACCAGAAGGTGATGCAGCCATCGTCCCCAAGTGAAGACTGAGAGATGACAAAGCATTTGCCATAATCACACTCAACATCAAGGATACTCAGATCAGCCACATATGTGCTGCTCAGACTGCTAAGGATGCATGGGACATCCTAGCAACTCTCTACGACATTAGAGACGTTACTTCCAAGCTTCATCTGAGGAAGAAATTCTTCGCCCTCAGAATGTCTGATATAGATAGTGTTTCGAGTTATCTCAATACCTTCAAAAATATTATGGAGCAGATGACTGCAACTGGCTCAGTCATAGAAGATTTTGATGGACTCATGACTCTATTTTCAAGTCTATTTGAAGCCTACAAAAATTGGGTAATGGCAATTTCTACCCAAGAGCACCTCACTCTATCAAGGGTAATATCGCTGCTTCTACAAGAGGAGATCAGAAGATCAGCATTCTCCTCAGGCTCAGGATCGGATCCTCAAGCTCTATATTTGAGAAATCAAAAGTTCAGAGCCAAGAAATTTACACAGTCAGATTATCCTGGCAAAAAGAGCAACATGCAACATCCTGTACCAAATGAAGCATCAACTTCAGAGTCTTCATCATTCTAGCCAAGACGGAATCTATTCTGTGAGTATTGTAAGAGGACTGGTCACCTTATCAAGGATTGTAGAACGCTGCAATACAACAACGAAAGGAAACAGCAGTTCCAACAACAAGCAAATGCTGCTTCTACCAATCACTCAATCCAGCAATAGGAGGAAGATGAAGTTGTCTTCTTGACCAAAGTCGAAGAACAACAGGATATCGATTCCTGGTATTTGGACTCAGGTGCATCGCAACACATGACTCACCATCGACATTGGTTCCATGACTACAAGTCATACACCCATCCTACAGTTGTGCAACTTGGAGACAACTTGACTCATACTCTTGAGGTGTAGGAATAGTCAAAGTCAAATTCCAAAAAGGTGATGTAATATTTTTTTTCCAATGTTTTTCACATTCCAAATCTAACCAAAAACCTGCTCTTAGTTAGCAGAATCACAGATTCGGATCAAAGGATCAAATTTGATAGAAAGACTGCACTATTTTTGACGAATCTAGGAAAGTTATTGCTTTCAGTAGAAGGTGTGGCAACCTGTACAAATCAATCACATTTATTCTAATAGTAGTCAAGCTTTTTTTACTTCAACTTTTGAATCAACTCAGATGATTTGGCATTGCAAATCAGGCCATTTAAATTCTAGTTGTATTCAGCAAATGTTGAAACAGAATTTAGTACAAAATCTACCCTTCATCAGCAAATCGAATTCTTCATGTGAAAGTTGTATTTCTAGCAAGCATGCTAGAACTCCAGCCACTTCCGATTCAGTTCATTCTTCTAAAGGTTCATTAGATCTTGTACACATGGACATTTGTGGTCCTATGCAGACTATTTCCACAGGGGGGGCCGTCTATTTGCTGCCTATCATTGATGACTTCTCTCGGAGGACTACAACATATTTCTTGAAGAAAAAATCTGAGACTCTCAAGTTCTTCATGCAGTTCAAGGCATCATCATAAAAATTGACCAAGAGAAGAATCAAAACTCTACGCTCTAATGCACGAGCAGTACTTATCTCCACCGAGTTCAAAGCTTTTTACAAGGCCAATCAAATATATTTTTAGCAATATTTAGCTAGCTACTCACCTTTAGTCTAATGGTGTAGCTCAAAGGAAGAATCAAACACTCATCGCAAGTGCAAAGAGCATGCTGGCCCATGCCTCTCTTTCAAAGAAATTTTGGACAGAAGCTGTTACTACAGCAGCCTACCTTCAAAATCGATCCATCTTAGAGGCCCTGAATGGCAAGACATCCTATAAGGTGTGGACAGGATCAAAGCCATCACTCACAAATATTCGAGTGTTTGGATGCATACCCTACTCACAGATCTCTGCTGATCTAAGTAGGAATCTAGACAACACCAGCAAAAGGTCGATCTTCATCAGCTATTTCTCAGACCATCAGATAATCAAGCTCTTCAATCTAGACTCTCAGAAGACCTTCATGAGCAGAAATGTCATTTTTGTGGAAGATCAGCTTATTGACCACAAGGGAAAAGCTACTTCGAATTCAGATCCTAGAATCGACCCCAACAGCTCTGAACAACTCAGACTGATCAGAAGATCGACACTGACACTGACACTGAATCTGAAAATGAGGCACTCCCTCAACAAAACGAATCACATCAGAGGATCGCAGTTCAACCCAAAAGATCGAACCGATCAAGATAGCCTCCATCTCGATTTACGGATGATCCGGCCTGCTGCTTTGTGCAAGAATCAAATGTTGTTTCAGAGGCAATGTCAACACCTGATATTGATCAAGAGAAGACCAATGCATCTTTTAATGAGAATGGTTTTATTCCAGACTCGACAGACTTGAATTTTTAATTTTCAGTCTGTATCAAATCCCTTGATAATCACCACCTTTTATGTGATGATATGTCAGTATTTAGTAACACTGAATTGTTTGAAG
Organism: Diphasiastrum complanatum; assembly: GCA_029204225.1. Classification (NCBI taxonomy): domain Eukaryota; kingdom Viridiplantae; phylum Streptophyta; class Lycopodiopsida; order Lycopodiales; family Lycopodiaceae; genus Diphasiastrum; species Diphasiastrum complanatum. Next base: position 19,637 of record MU834776.1, read on the forward strand.
GATTCAAAATGCATGTTAGCTCTATTAAAAGGAGCATCATCTCAGATTTAACGATATGTTAAAACTGAAGTTCAAAGCTGTTCAGGATCCACATTAAGGGGGGGGGGGTGTTAGATTTCTTATGCTCAACCTTAAACAAATCGTTCAAGTAATGAGCATCCTGAAAATCAAAGGCCGACTACATGTTTTCGGACCTTCACATTTGTCCCCTTTGAGATTTTCTTTGCCTTAACTCTTTTTTTAGGCACCTTCACCTTTTTTGCACCTTCGTGAAAAAAGTGACAAAGTGGCCAAAATGCCTTAGAAACCTTCGCCTTTTCCAGCTTTTTTGTTGCCTTTAGTCTAAGGCGCTTTCGGCTTTTTCGCTGCCTTAAGTCTAAGGCACCTTCAGCTTTTTCACATTTTTCGCTGCCTTCAGTCTAAGGGTGCATTCGGAATTTACATACCTTCAGTCTAAGGGCACCTTCAAAATTTGCATACCTTTAATCTAAGGGCACCTTCGGGTTTTTTGGGTTTTTCGTGTTTTTGCTACATTGGCAGACCGACGTCACCAACTTATCATCAATCCTAAAAACAGCTGGAGAAACAAATATTCTAAGGGCGGTTACCAACTTTGTACATATGCAAAACTAGAGTAAATGGCAGTTAAGGCATAAGATATTTTTCTCTCGACACTTGTAAATATATATACTAGCTAAATCAAGCTATGTAATTGTTAGTTGAATTTCTTTTTCAATCAGAGTTATTTGTAGCCAGCGTTATCACGCTCAACAAGCAGTTATTACTTCAAGCCATTGTACTCACTGTTGATATTAATCAGAGTGCAATTTTTGTCTCACTACTACGTTGTTCATTTGCACAATTTGTATGAATAATTCTACTTGAATATTTTTTGTTGCTAACTGTTGTGTTTCCATTCCTACACGCCTATGGTCAAATCCTCGAGCTTCCGCTGCCGGTCATCCCCTCGTTTTACAAATAGTGCATGCACCGAGAAGAGAAATCGAATTTTAACCAATTTTTAATCTGACATGGTATCAGAGCAATAGGTTACTATTCTTATTTAGAGCTTTAACATTAGAAACAATCTGATTTCTCAAGCGGTTTTATGTCAGAGCTATTTCTGTAGCCTAATAAGCTGCCCACTATGCTAAAAGTAGTTGAAGAGGGAGTGTGAATGATTCAACTAGTTTAGTCATATTTGCTACATTTCTATATTTGGCAAATTGAGGACAATTTCATTTTAGACTTAGAGTTTGACTTTTCAGACTTATATTATTCTAAACTGCATTTGAATAAACACTTTTTGAAAGTGTGGGAAAGTTAGTAATCAAGTTTGAGTAGATTCAAATTTAAATGTTGGGTACATTGAATCTAGACCCAAAAATAGTAGGGTTTATATTTTGGAGGGAAAGCCAAGTGGCCAAATAGGCTTTGGACCTACTATAAAAGGATGTTACTCATGGAGAGACATATCTTCTCTCTTTTCTATCTCAGTTCATGCTTATACATGGTTCTCTTGGGTTCTACTATCCATTGGTGCACTATACTTGTGATTACTTGCAATTCTATGTGTAGAATGATCTATATTTGCTGTGTTTGAATTCACACATGTGAAATACAATAGCTTGTTGGTTTTGTACTGACAAAAACTGTACTTTATGTTTTGATACATGTTTGATCAAGTTCTATTAGAGTTTGCATCTCATTTTGTATGTAGATGTTGATTTTTCTACATTGGCAAGATTGGTGGAGTAGCTTGTTTTGTAACCAAAGATCTTTAATATGTTTGGATCTAAATTGATCCCAAATCTTTTACAATGATGCCATTTGGGTAGTAGTTGATAGGCTAACAAAAATGGCTTAGTTTATTCTAGCAAAGTCTATTGTTAAGGCTTTAGAACTTGCACAACTTTTCATAGAAAAGTTGTTCAGGTTGTGTGGATTGCCAAGCGATATTGTCAATGATTGAGATTCTAAGTTCATTGGCAAGTTGTGGCAAGTGGTCTTTGAAAGACTAGAGACCACTATGAGTCTCTCATCTTCAAATTATCCAAAATCCGATGGGCAGATCAAATGTGGCAATGAGTCTATGGAAGATATGCTTCGTGCATATGTTTCTAAACTATAGTCATATTGGAAAAAGTATCCCCCAATGGATTGGTCTGAATAGTAAGCAACAAAGAATTGTGCATTGCCTTCATAATTGTGAGAGTATTAAAAAGTAGATCCTCTAAAAAATATACAAGCCATATTAAGACCAACATGCATATTGGCAAGTTTTTTTATAGGTATTTTTTTTTGCAGGACCTGCATACCTTATTGAATGGTATGTAGTGTAAAAAATAGTAACCAATATAGTAACTATAGACATTTAGGAGAAATGTGCATTATGTCTTAAGCATAAGCAAATCCTTTTTTTTTACTATGCAGGACCTGTAAGCTTCATAAATCATTCGAAAGATTGGCCTATCATAGACTATGCAAACAATCTAAAAACTATAGTCCACCAAATCTAAACATGGATTGTTGTGTACAAAAAAACAGCCAACAATACGCTGACACTATCAAGTATCTATTAGGACATTGTCATCGATTCTTCAAGGAAAAAAAACTTACAAGTTTGCAAAAAGTAGGCAGAGGATAGTTAAATTGAAAAGAATAGCACAACATTCTAAAGCATGCCATGGGGACCATTATACAAGCCTCAATATCTCATGAGGATAAGTAAAAAGTATCACTCAAATGTATGGAATAGATAACTATGGAACAATGTTCAAAAGTAGATAATAATGCACGTGAGTCAGTGCTCAAAATCAAGTGTGACTAACTCTAATCCATTGCTCTAAAGCATGGTATGAATGGCCCGAATCCATTGCTTAGTATCAATGCCTAGAATGCACAAAATCAGTGCCTAGAATATGGTAAGAATGCTTAAGAACTAGTACTTAAAATGTGGATTATAAGAATGCAATTGAGCCATTCAAAATGAATTACCAAAAAGTACCATCCATGTGTAGGAAAACTACATGATACAAATAACATAGTGTACAAATGTGAGTACCAAGAGAGGCAGCGTGCAAAAAAAAGAGTTGGTTTCGTCCCACCTAGATCACTTGAAGCCACACAAGTTGCACCAATACGAAAATATATTGAAACAACCTTCATATCTCCTAAGAAAACATTAGAGAACAATATTCACGAAGACAATATGAATAGAAGTGTCAGATGAGACCTAAGATAGATATTACAATGAAAGAAGAAATGAAAAAAGCTTCTTTGTCTTAGTCACAGATGGGACATGGTGTGAAAATGCGAAATATAGCTTGATCTAGGCCAAATATTGTTGTACATATGTAATCCCACTTTAGTGGAGCCTGTTCTCATGTGTGAAGAGTAGGCATAGAGAGGCTCATGCATAATATCAAGAGCCATGTAAGTTAAATAGCAAGTTTTACAGTCAAGTTACAATTTTGGTAATTTCTAGCCTTTTCAAGATGGTGCAAAATCATTGGATAAGGATGAGGCACTATGAGAGGCAAACATGCAAGTATAGAAAATGCCCCCACATGTGTGAAATAGGTCATACCAGATCAAGTTCTCTCCGTGTAAATGCACCAAATTGGAGATCATTTTTTATGTGAATCAAGGAAGAGCAAAAGTGAAATTTGCTTGAATCTCTCTCAATTGTGTTGAAATTTTTGTGATCCAATGTGTTAATCATTGTTATTACTTTGTGCTCATGTGTGTGTGTCCATACAATAGGCCATCCTTCACACCTATGAATCCATTTTGTTCATAAACACTTTGCATTTGATTGTTCTTGCTTGTTTTTTGATGGAAAATCAATTATGGCTTGTGTTAGATGATAAAATAATTGAAAGTAATGCATCCAATACCTCTTGAGGATTAAATGAATCTATTTTAGGTCCTTTATGTCTAAAATTTAACATGGTATCATAGCCAAGTTCTTGAGGATGAATGGTTGATCAAAATTTGAATTAAAAAAAACTAGTTTTTGGTGAGCGAGCTTCTAACAAATTAAAGCATTGGTGTATCAATCATTGGATTTGTGTCTCAAGTACCTTTCCCACATGTGTGAAAGTGTACATGACCAAAGAGGAGGCCAATAATCACTCCAATAGATCACCTGATTGTAGTGTTGTTTTATCTGATTATTCTTTGAAACAAGTGCATTGGGTGGTTCAACCTTGAAAACTTTTGCTAACGACGATTTATGAGGGGGTTTAGCTGGTATTTTGCTCGTGCCATATCAATCAGGATCCATGTGTTGTAGGATCTGCTCGTTTGTTAGCTCCGCTTCTTCATTGTAAGAAAAGACATATTGCCAGGATACCAGATCGTCTTCAACTGTCTCAGGAATAGGTTTTGCTGCCAACCATGCCACATTGATCATATTCATCTCATAAGTAATTGGCATATCAAGGGTGTATCCTTTTGGTGAGGACATACTGGATTCTGTATCCGAATCAGGTTGACATGTATGCCTAGCCAAACAATCAATTTTAGCTAATGCTACCATCCATTGCACAATGTTAATTTGAGAATCATGATGAACACCCTTGACTAGATTAGGACAATCCATACTATGCTCTGTGGTGGGGGAGTCGTCATCAACTTTGGGAGTAATAGGTTTCATCGTCCATGTGGTTGGATCCACCTTTGCTGCATGTTTCATATTTTTGAATGTGAGTTTTCACGTTCCCCAATTGTGAACCACTTGCGGGACTCTCAACCGAGGTCTTCCCAATAGAACTCGATAGGCGGAAGGCGATTCAGGAATTTTCATTACCTCAAAGGTGATCACAAATTGCACTCCTGCTATCTTTACTGGAGTATCTTCAACTACACCTTTTGGTCTTACACAAGACTAGTGATCTAATTTGATAGCAAATTTCGCCGGCTTCAGCCCTTGCACACGGCACTTTTGATATAAGGTAGTGGAGATCAAGTTGACTCCCGATCCTCCATTTATTACTACCGTTTTGTGCTCATATCGTGCTTGATAGGCAAGTTGATGTTGTGTTGCTCACTATCCCACCATTTGTCAAAATATGGGCCCAAAGAGGGCCCTATAAGAAATGCCATGTAGGAGAGAGAAAAATAACTATAAAGTAATTATAATATCATTTTCTAACTTCTTTACGCATCTGCCCGCACTACTTTCCATGTAAATGAATGCACCTTAGTTTAGTCACATCAAACTTCACTGGTGCTTAGCCATAGTTAAAATATACTTTTCAAAATGCTGAAATATTCCCTCCCAATAGTTGGGAACACTCAAAAATTTGAATTTGAAGTGACATTTCTGAAACAAAGCCTACGCCATCTCTATCTCCATGGTCAAAAACAAGTGTTAGCACCATCTCTATCTCCAGCAAAGTCGTTAGCGCCATCTGTTTTCTTATTTTTCTGTTCTTTTTTATTCAATTTTCGCCCATCTTTCTATTCTTTGTGATTCAATCTAAATAGCTAGGATTGTAGAGCATTGGAAGGGCTTTCTATTCATATAATTTTTTTTTTGGATTCCGCTTAGTATTGAGCAAGTTACAAATTTTTTAAGTTGGCCACAAAATTCTGTAAACTTGTCAAAAACCAGAAACTTCCAGATTTTTTATTTTTCTGCCCTGCTTGATTCATTTTTTCGCCCATCCTTCTATTCTCTATAATTCCATCTAAATAGCTAGAGTGGTAGAGCATTGAAAGAGCTTTTTTAAGATATAATTTTTTTCTCATTTTGCTAAGTATTGAGGAAGTTACAGATTTTTGAGGATGTCAAAAAAAAGGAAATTTTGTAACCTTGTCATTGGCTTCAACAATGTCATCGCTAGCAGGTGCACCTATCTACAAGGATCAACATCAACAAGCATTACCTTGGGATCTTTTTTTGGATGGTGTCGACTACCCATTTGTCAACGAACAAGGTTATCATGAATGGCCACCGGACCCATATGGCTATTATTAAGAATTTGCATTCAAGCTTTGAGGCGGGTGTCGTGGGACTGCCACCAGTTTTGGTGGGGGATACTGTTGGAGGGTTTGCGGATCTCAAAGCAACCCTACTAGTTAATAAGTGAGAGGGATTTGGCACCCTGCGTGTATAAGTCCAACCCGATGATCACATAGTTATTTGATAATTAGAAAGTCAATATAAGGACTTTAGGCCTTTTTGCGGGACTTTTAAAGTCACAAGCTTAAATGTCAAGTTAGTGAATAAAGTTGGGTCTCTCACCAAAATTGGTTCAAATTCAATTTCAAATTGGTTCCCACTCTTTTTTAGAATTTGAATAGTTAAAGAGGTAGAAATGGGCCAATAAGATTTTGAGGTCAAAACCCTCCTCTCCACTATAAATAGGGGCAAATTCGAGTTGCTCCTCATGTTCAAATCTTCATTTTAATACAAGCAGATTGGTTTTTTTATGGAATGGACTTGTGAAAGTCCTTGCTCTCTAACTCTATTCCTCCATCTCTCATGCTTTCTTTGGATATATCCATTGATGGATTTAAATGTTATTGGAATTTATATTCCTTATGCTTTTTTTCAAAGATAAGGGGAGAGAGAGAAAGAGTAAGCTATTATCATTTTGGATTTTAGGGTTAATGGATGAAGTGTTAATGCTTAGTGTTAATGGATGTTAGAGTTAGATGTGGATCTTCCATACATGCTGAATTCTGAGATATGTTATCGCTCTCAAGGGATCGAACCTCCGTGTGACAACTGACTTCATCTCCTTGATGCTTGAGTGCTTGGATCTTGGGTTGAGAATAGTATAGGATATCGAGCCACTACAATTTTGGCGCCATTGCCGGGGATTGAACCCGGGTCACCTGCGTGATGGGCAGGAATACTTACCACTATACTCCAACGAAGGTTCCCTCCCTGATTAGGGTTGCCTTTCTGATCTTGGTGTTGAGGAGAGAATTGCGGCATCATAGGAACCGAAATCTGAGGGCTGACTTCCAACACTTGAGCGGCCACCTTTTCGTAAACTTTGATGATTGCTTTTGCCTTTGTCAGCTCAGTGTTGCCGTACGTTTGAGTTTATCAAATTTTTCTTGAAACCCTACCAATGAAGTGCGGTGGGTTACAACTTTCTTGAACAGGTATCTGATTTCGTCCGGTGTGATTGGATGATCAGGCACTTGTGTCTGAAGATAAGAATCGCGGTCAAGGGTGGTCGCATCCAATTCACCTTGAAGACGTTCGCGTTCAGCCTCGGCCATATCCAAGTGACCCACCAACAACAACACCTATTGTTTGGCATCTTGGACAGCTTTGTCCACTTGGTCTTGCGTTGTCGTAAATGAATTCGAAGGACAAAGAATCAGAGAAAGACTTTGATGTTACTTAGAAACAACCTGACCAAGGAATGGATCATCAGCCGACGCGACCTCCACGAAGATCGAACCGAGTGCGCACACAGCCTATGACGTATATTTTCGAGTCTGCCAGTCTTTTAATTTTCATTCACTGACTACAGTCGAAGAAGCACTTAGGCAAATCTCTGGAGAGAAGCCATAAACAGAAAGTATTCCTCTCTGATCAAGAATCAGATATGGTCATTGGTTGAAATACCTACCAGCAGCAATCTCATCGATTGCAAACGGGTCTTCAAGATCAAGTACAAAGCTGACGGGAGTATTGACAGAAGGAAGGCTCGACTAGTAGCCAGAGGATTTTCTCAGATCCCAAAACATCAACTACAATGAAACTTTCAGTCCAGTAGTCAAGCATTCAACTAACCTCGAAATACATCAACTTGATGTACAGATAGCTTATCTGAATGGAGTTATGGAAGAATACATTTACATAATACAACAGCTCGAGGGACACGTTCTTGAAGGTATGAAGAATCATGTTTGTAAACTCCAAAATGCACTTTAAGGCTTGAAACAATTAGCAAGAGCTTGGTTTTAGAGGATCAACACATTTCTCATCTAACATGGCTTCAAAACAAGCATTGTTGGAGAAATATAGTGCAGATTCCGACGACTCAGATAGGTCGAACAATTGGATCGGAACGATCCTACTACTGCGCGAAGGTAGTGGTCGACTAATTCCCTCGTTGCGTGCACTACAACAATAGTAGGTGAACACAAAAGTAAAGTAGAGAATTGTGCAGTTGTTTGCGAATGAGGAAGAGCAAACAATCAGACAAGGTAGTAACAAGATCAAACAGTAAACATACAATTCTAATAAGAAATTTAGCCATTTCATATTGTTTGACGGTTTTGAATTCAATTTTGACGAGTATCTTGCACAAACATTCACTTGACCCATTTCTAACGATCAGTACCGATTAGAAATATATCAGACAAGTAACCAAATATGAAATTTAACAGAAAAAAAAAAAAATTCAATTTTAACTTTCAATCTGGGAGTTCCCTACTCCAAAAGTTAAAATGACATTACTGTAAAAACTGCCGGCAAATTCATTGCGGTTCCTTACGTCAAATCTAAATGATCTATAACCGAGAAATAATTTAGCCTTAGTGAAAACACTGTGACTGATAAATTCAGTATATTCAATTCACTAATTCACACACATTCCATAGATAACAAAAAATTGACCGAAATTTTAATTTTTCTAGAAAACTACATTTATTTGTTCATTTTAAATAATTCAAAAAATTTTGACGAAAATACTGTTAGTACAAAAGGCAATTGAAATAAAAAAAATCGAAATATTGTTCGATTCCTAATGTCGCCAAACCAATGTAGCATGCAAAGCACACTTACAGATTGTTTACGTAAACCTCAGTTTTACGGAATCTGTCAGTCAATATCACTGATTTGTGACCCAACTATCAAAGCACATGCGTATGACCACTCAAATCGACTGTAAATCTCTCATGCATGTCAGAATCACACTAAGAATCAACATGCACCCAATCCATGCAAGCACAGTGCCACAATTTAGAAAAAACAATTTCAAATTTGGTCAGTTTTACTCACAAAATTGTTGAAATTTCAAACGGCCATAACTTTGGCTACCGTGCACCAAATTAGGGGCTGTAAAGCATAGAACGGAGGGAGACCAAGTGACCGAGAGACTTGCTACATCATCTTGCCACCTAGACTTCACACGTGTGAGAACAGAGTGTCAAAAAATCTGTAGTAGGGTGCATTTCTACAAGGCCAAATCTTGCAAAATCATGCAAACACCTCCCCAAGCTGAAAAGTGATGCTACCAATAGTCTTAAGTGGTCTATTAGACTTTTGTGAAGCATTCATACTGGTCCTATGAAGCAGTATAGGCTGAGAACGAAGGTTTCTTGGTTTGTACAAGTCAAAATAGCTTCAAACTTGATGGAGATGGAGCATAAGCCACCGACCATCACTTTACAAGTATGATAGCTTGCTGGGAAGGTAAAAATGAATGATAGTCATGTTGTAAAAGAATCCAGAATGATCTCCTTATGGATTTAGAGAAATTCATCCCCCAAAAATCACCAAAAATGGTCAATTTTTGCACTTTTTTGACTTCCTACCAGCTCAATTGTTGGAATTCTTGGCTCTAACTTCAAGGATTCACCTCTTTACAAGCTCTACATGGTGTTCTACAACCACCTACTATCCAACTTTATGAAAAAACAAGCAGAAATGATGATTTTTGGCTATTTTCTGGTTTTTTCTTCAATATGAGGTGGAAATTCATGACATGCAACTCTTTCCCTAGCACATGCAAACCAATTTATAAAATTATAGCCATATAATTGATCTGATCTTGCTGGATTTTGGTTCTTACTATCTATTTTGTGTCAAAAAACATGAAAAACCAAGCAATTTTGACCAAAATATAGCCTAGAATCATAAATCATGAAAAGAATCGGCATGCATTATCAATTTCACCATTAATGATCCCTAAAATGAAAGTACACTTGGTAGAAAATTCAGATCTACATAAGATTTGAGCTACACAAGAAAACAATTGGCTTTCTAGGACAATTCTCCATAAAACCCCAGACATTTTTTAGAGTAATGGATCATAGCAACATGCACTTGTCATCTTGCTATCCACTTGGAAGAGAATTCCGATTGATCCACACTAAAATTTCAACAAAAGTAGCACTTCTCCAAGTTCTCCAATTTTCATAAGCCTTGATCTGATACCACTATAAGGGAAAGCTCCTCAAGCTCCTGCTTACAAGACAAACACAATGGAAAACACACTATGGAGAAACCACCCAACCAAGTAGACGTAACCAATCAACTCTAGAAGCTTCACCCCCAAGCCAAGGAATAGGAAACATGAAAGTAGAGTGAGAACCTGACAATAAATCAACCACAAGATGATGTAGTAGGACGAGTTTGGCCTCCTTATATAGAGCCTAGAACCACCTATGCACTTAATCATGCAAGGTCCTAAACCCCCTATACATAGATTCATCTAGAATAGAGTCTCTATGCATGGATTCTCTATTCATAGAACTGCTATTGATAACTCTACACATGCACATATGGTCTCAAACCTTGTACTAACTCTATTTAGTGTGTTTTGGATCTCATAAGGATATTAGTTACTTTCGGGTCACGTCCAGTATGACGTGGCATAACTAACAGCTTGTTTCACTGGAGTATCGTGTATCCAAGACTAGGAGTATACTGAATCCTATGTATTGATCATGGACATGACAATATGCAAAAAATAGTTGGTAATTCATCTCATATCAATGAAGTGTATTGGAGAATGTATAGCTTATAACAATTTCAACAATCTATTTATTGATATTAATCAATTACTAACATTCATCATAGATTTTTATGATATTACAAATGAGAATGTCAATAGCAAGTTGATAGTTGTTATTAAGTTAGATGAGTCTGAAATTATAAAAAGACAAAAAATGGAGAGAGTCAGTCTTACGATCATGAATGGAGCACTACCAAATTTAGAAGGCCTCAATTTCAGTGCTCAATCTGAAAATGACATTTGGTGGTTGGCAGCTTTTTAGGTATAGTAGCTCCTTTATAAATTCTATAGGGATAATCTAATATGGATTCTATTTGGATAATCTTCTCTATGTTAATATTATAGGTGTTGAAAGAAGACCATGACATTCTCTCATGGATATTTAATAGAACGTCATATCCTACCACCATTAAAAATCACATGGAGGGGTTTCACTCAATGTTTCTGGAATTGGCACTTTCAATATAGAATGACATTTAGCAGGAGATCTGAAGACATTAAAATGTATGTTCAATGTATCCCATGACACTAACTCTAAACACCCTTGTTTGTACAGCATGAAGACATCAAAAGACATGACAAGGAGTACATGAATATCAAGAGATCGAGAAGATCCTAATTGGAAACCCGTACTACTACCGACTCCTATTCAGAATGTTCATATTTGTACATTACATGCAGAGGTGAGTATTATAGAGAATATGATATATCTTCACATCTTGTTTGCATGGAATACTGAGCCAGAGTCATCTTAGAGGATGTATTGTCTAAAGCAGGCTTACATAAAGGCCATGTTAAAATAAAAAAAGACAACAAGCTTTCAGGTAAATTAGGAAATATTCTATGCAAACCAAACATTGGAGGATCCAAAGCTCGTAGATCTTTATCGAATTATTTTGGCAAAGAAACCAAGATTCAATATTTGGTTTGAAAAGAGATAATAGCTACAACTCAAGATTTTGAAAAACTAGGTTCTACTCGGCTACTCAAAGTAGAATTTTGGAGAAAATTAGACAACATGGTGAAATACTTGAGAAAAGATCAATTCTCAAATACTGATGTACAAATGATACAGAAAAAAGCCAGTGAATTTGTGAATGCAGTTCGAAGTGCATGGGGAGCAGATCATATAATACATTATATGGTAAGATTTCGGTGTAACACTATTATAGACAAACATGTGCAATTAATTTAGATACTTTTGGTGCTGATTTATATTTTGTTTGTATGACCAACATAACTCCACTTAATGTTGCCATGTAGCAATGACCTGATCTTCTCTTTCAACCTGTTTCAATGCACAAGCAGCACATATTATGGCATCATTCGACATTCTTTGCAAGAAATAGTGGAAATCTTAGCATATGGTCATCGCAAGGAATGAAAAAATCCCATTGGCAAACAAGAGCGGCATTTCATAAAAGTACACAACATGGTGGGACTAGCACAAAGAACAACATAGTTCTCCAATATCTGCTCTGCTTCCAGCACTTTCTTTAATGAAAGTTGCAATTTAGAATCATGCAACAATTTCCTTCTTTCGTACGGATCCAAGATCTCATAGTTTTGATGCTTACCCATATCAACATACGCTGCATACAATACAAAATGTGATGATCTGAACATGGAATTCACTGATCCATATCCTAAAATTTTGAGTGCAATAGTTTTCTTAAGAAAAATTATTTTATGTACCCTATTAAAATTATGTCCTCCAAGAAAATGAGAAAGTGTCTTGATTGCCATAATCATTGTTTCACCATGTTGATGAAACTTTGTGCAACTTGGTGACCATTCTATCAAGCTTAGCTTTATAACTATGCCTGTTGAGGTTCACCAAGTCCTGATAATGAATCACGTCTTTATTATAAGATCCGAATAAGAGGGTATTGAGCAGAGACTTGAATGTGAGATAAATCTCAGAAAATGCTTCCACACCCGGCCCTCTGTTATAGAAGGAAGAACAAAAGAAAAGGAGAAAAAGGTGACTTGAAATACTCTATATTGTCAGTAAGAAAAAAAGATAACAGACTAAAATCAAAATTAGACATTTTAAAAAAAACTTATAGAAGAAAAAAGATTTTGACAAACTGATAAATTCAAGGGATGTCAGTTTCAAGCGTGAAATGGGAGAGTAAATGATACTGGAAAGCACTCTACGCTCGAGACTGAAATCAAGGAAGCGAGTATCAGTTTTGAGCACATGCAAAAGTCAATGAAAATTGGAAACAACAAGCGCGCTTGAAAGCGATATCTGAGATACCAATATCAGTTTCAGGCGTGGATGTACGAACGGAGGATGCAATGTGGAAAGAGTGCATTTGAAAACGATATCAGGTGTAGAAATCCCAAAAATTTTGTGAAAATCTGCGCCAGAAATGATAAATTTAAAAAAAAAAATATCACACATGTGGAATCAGATCAAAAGGACACATGTCGTTCAACGATTCATTGATAATATTCTTGGTACCTCGAATGATTGATGCGACAGTTGTCACATGCGGACTGACACATGTCGATGTCCGATTCATCCACGTGTATGTCCCCCATGTCCCTAATAAATACGTCATAATTACTTGTACAGATGGACACATGGACCACTGAAATGTTGCCACGTGGCCTTGGTCATTTTCCACACCATTGTGAGCAATTTGCTCATTCACCTTGTTTGTGATGACAATTAATAGCCGTGAAGCCTCATTTCTCAGCACACTTTTTGGGGAGAATAAAACTTGTGGAGACAGAAGATGGAAAACATACCATATCAGAATCTGATCGGTAGTCTGATGTACCTTACAATTTATACAAGACCCAACTTAGCATTCTCTGTCTACTCACTAAGTCAATTCTCTTCCAATCCTGGCGTGCCACATTGGTTGATGGCAAAACAAATATTACAATATCTGAAAGGCACCCTCAATTTGGGATTGATCTACAAAGCAGATGATGAATTACAGATGATGCTGGAAGCAATTGGCATACAACAGAGAGATACAAAATACATTCTATTCTTTCAATTGTGATTATTGCGCTACATCTGTTTGTTTGATTGATTGCTGCAATGTTTGTGATTGATAGCCGCGTATCTAGGTTCACGTAGAATAGATGCACTTCCGCGCAGAATAGATGCAAACCACTGATTGAGCATCACGATTCCCGGACAATCAAAATAGCCAATATAATAAATTTGATGTCAAATGGTTTTCATTTACATACCAAGGATCTAATATGATGTTACACATAGATACTAGAACCCTTTTACAATTGATCACACCATCAGTAAATTGGTGCCACTTCACCATTGTGACCGAGTAAATATAATTGGCATTCACAAATTTAATAAATGTGATACATTGTTTTTTTAAAAGCCTTTCATTTTTCACAAACCTCTTAAAAGTTGACTTTAAACTTAAGTGTTGCCTATATTTCACTTATAACTGACTCTTTTGTCCTTGATACATTACCTATCATTATTAGCCAAATAGGCCATGTGATTGTCTTATTGGGCTCGATCTAGCATTTAAATAAGCTTCGAAGGTAGGATAAGGCCACTTAGTACTTGATACATTATCTCTCACTATTAGTCAATAGGCCATGTGATTGTCTCGATCTAGCATTTAAATAAGCTTCGAAGGTAGGATAAGACCACTTAGTCTTGTTATAATGGTTCAATCTTATTGTTTTTGTGATCCAAACTCACATGGTAATGATGATTTAGTCTTATCATAAGTTATTTTTTATTCAAATGAGCTTGCTCATTTTTGTCGTGTTCCCAATTCTAACTCACTATATTTTTCTAGTCAGATACATGATGTTTCCTCATATCCATCTCTGAGAAGATAGGCTATGCTATCTCAAGCTATCTTCAGTTCACAACTATAATTCAAAGTCTAAGATGCAATTTGCATTGTCACGAATCAGTGTTCAAAGAGGGTAGGACAACCCTTTAAAGCAAGAAGCTCAACCTTATTCAATAGAAGTATACTTCACACATGCAAAAGTTGTAATTGGAGTCATGTTGTTCGTCGACAAGAACACAATATGAAATATAATGTGATATTATATACACTATAGAGTAGTATTTTAGGTAAGAATTGTTGTTGTAGAAACTAATATCGAGGAGGAAATTAGGATTCATAGTTGAGCTAAAGATCCACATTGTGCACCAAACGTAACCTTTAGCGCACAAATTTTTACTAGCCAAGTGAAAGAACTCGCTCCATTTGTCAATTCTAATTACTAATTAGCATACTTAAAGCAGGAGGTATGCTTAGTAAGATGTTTATGATTCCGTGCCATATGCGAATGAACTTCTATATAGATCCTTCATGAATGGCATGAAATTCCATACGTGAGGCACACCCGAGTATGATTTGAGTTTGTGAAGTGTAAGACACACTAGTTCAAATATTATCCCTACTTTTATTAAAAATGATGGAAAAATGATCATACAAGAAGATTAAAGTATTCAAATAGTACCATAGAACAACAAAAATGAATTAAGCTACCCAATAGCTAAGTAAAACCTAAAATGGTAAGCTAATTACTTAAAATGGAAAGCGCCTGTGAACGTTGTAATGCAATAGAAATACACTGATGGTAGAAAGAAACAATGATAGATGATAAGATAATGCTTTGTCCTTGGCGTTTCACCATAAGCTCCACACATAAAGATAAAAAATCATTAAATTTCTTGTGAAGACAACCATATGTTTCCAAGGCAAAAGGGATGAAATCTTCACCAGGTGCACGATTTGAGCTACGTGAGCTTGCAGCGGCCCCTTGCATGGTGGAAGAACGACGAAGGAGGTCCTGACAAGAGAGATCAGCAATGACAACATCTCCAAGAGTACGAATTCCATCATGCGAGAGAACAATGTCAACTCGTCATCGAGAAGATTGCGAAGAAGGTCATGGTAAAATGTGTCTGTTCACGAACAACATGGAAACCACTATCATCAGCAATAGCAGCAAGGGCATCACAAATGAAATCATGTTCCCCAACAACCATAAGGATCTTGTAAATGGGACTTAGTGGTGCAAACTTGAGTCAAATGTTGCCAAGGTAGTGTTAGCTTTATCGCTCCAAGTCTTTAACAAAGTGAAAAATTAATGCATGGGATCTTCATACATATGAACAAATTCATGTAGGAGATATGGTCTTCTCCTAGTACCTTCAAAGACGAAGATGTAACCAATAGGAAAGCACACCAAGACAACTCCTATGTATTGTGGACCACGGTAGATAATAAGTGTGTCTATGAGATAGTTTTCAAGTTGGAACTATTAGAGGGATGTAGAGTACATCCAATATTTTTATAAGCAAAGTGGTAACCTACTATTGGCCTTCCTTACACTACAAAAGCAACGCATATCAAACCATAGACCTAAGTAAGTACAAGAGAGGCAAAGGCAATAGTGGAATTACATTGTCCTCGGACATCCAAATGTTGCTAGTATTAGATTAGAGACAAGGCCAATTTAGAAACTATTTTTCTTCAAAAAATCTAGTTACTTCAAAAATAAGATTGGAGAAAGATGATTAATACATTGCGTTCTTTAGGAGTTCATGATACCCCAAATAGGAAGGTAAGAAATGTCAAAAAATCAAATAGACAAACGCGATCCAAAATGGACATGGCCCAACTGCAAAGAGGGACAAATTTAGTATTGACCAACAATCACTACAAGCACCTAGCTCAAGTGAGCCATATCACTAAATGTGACCTAGTGTACCAGGAAGTTTATAATCAATAAGGCATGATAGGATAATTGTTGTGAACCAACCGATGAGCTATTTATGCACACTAGGAAATGACCAAAGCTAATTGGGAAGATTATGTAATCATCAAGACATGATGGGTCATGGAGGTAGCTATCAATTAACACTAAACCTTTCAATTAGGTCCAAGTACACAACAGTACTAATCAATGGCCTAGACAACAATACAATGTAACGTAAGCCACCAAGATAAGGGATAGAAAACTCATACGAACAAATTATAGTAGGCAGGACCATCATTCTTCACACCAACTACTACATTCAACTCACGCTTGAGAGAATATAATAGCTCTTAGCTCACATTTAGCTTGAGAACAATTTATAAAAACAATAGTATTTGTATTGTTAGGTAAATAATCACCCTACTTGCAATCGCTCAATTTTGTGTGATATGCATTGTTTTTCTAGTGATGTGGGTGAAAAAATCACCCCCCTCAAACACCTAAGAAATGGGCCCTTAGAATCAAAGAGGGCAAGTGTGATGAATGCGTCGACTGATCCTGAATCACTAGAAAAAAGTATTGAACCACTTCACACAAAATAAAGGTAGTTATGCTACGTTTAACTTTTAAGGAGCCACTTCACACCCCAAAAAATATATGTACTCCTTTTAAGAAAAAGTAAATTCCTAAAAAAGAAGGCGTACAGATTGTTAAATGAAAGACACAAGTTTAGCCCAAAGTAAGTTGAGTAATCCAGCTCAACAACTGGACAATTAATCCATCAAATGCATGTCATTGAGCAATTATTCATCTCACTTGCTTTTAGGATCAAACATTACAATTTACAATACGCGACACATGTATAATTGGTCAATTATTTCAGTAATCTGCTTTTGGTGATCAAGTACTACTATATGCAAAAATATATAGTTCATTACTATACTAAATGTAGAGTACTTTCGAAAAATCTAATGACAACTGCCCAGAAGATTCTTTATACGATAAGGTCCAGCTCCGCCAACAAGATGATTTAGCAATGGCCATTAATGACTAGAAGGCCCTTGCAGTTATCTTATGAATAAGGATGACTTGGCATAACTTCAGGGGGGACAAGAAAGAGACTAGAAACTAACTTGGCAGGCCTTCAAAATCTCCACTTTCAAATCTCGAAGACAGGATTTGAAAGTTGCTTAGGTACAATGGTACCAGTTTGCCTTCAAATTTTATCACTCAGTTTGAAGAAAAAGGTAAAAACTGATTATGGTGATACTCTAAGAAATAAAACTATGGAGTGTATAACAATATTTATTCTTACCCTTTCTCTTTCTTTCCCTTTAGAAAAATTCACATAAAGAGTTATCCAAACCATAAACATCACTGGGTAATCAAGGAGCTCTGGTTTTTGATGGTACATAAACCGGCCCCAGCAGTCACTAATTAAAGCTCGGTACATATGCTGGGGCATATAATGATTGGTAATAAGACCTCATCCGAGATGAACTCAAACTGAAATGCACGGAACAGCAAAATCCTAACGTTTAGCCTGCATACAAACAAGTCATTATATATTAAACAAGCATGGTGAGTGTAATGGAAAAGTAACATAAAGGCTTTGGTTTTTGAGAGCAGGGGCTAGACTTCAAAATACATTCCAAAATTTTATTTGCACTAACCTTCCAATGTACACATTCTGTATCAACCATAAATAACTAACTACCTACCTTACAAGTTACATGCCAGATACATAATGCCCCTAGGCTGAACTGAAGTGATGAGTACCTGTGAATACAAGAATGTCCCAAGGATAGCAATAGCTGCTCCTACTGCATTGATCGGCTGAACAGCTGTGTGGAAAACCAGAATGGAAGAAACAATCACAGTCACTCGTTTCATCGTATTGCCGATACTGAACGTTAGTGGCGAAATTTCATTGAGTGACATGTAGGACACTTGATTGTATAAGTGGTAAAATACACTTTGAGCCACCACCCACCTGCACAGGTCAATGATCATCAAATCAAGTCCTAAAAACATGAAAAATAAAAGGTGTTCTAGAAGCAAAATTTACACCTCATGCATGACCTCCCAAACTAGCTTGGAAGCACACACTCAAATTGGCTCAATTTGGAACCTTACCAAACAAAATGTGGGCCAATGTCTTGAATTGCCTTTTGCCATCCTGCGGCCCACAGTTGAGGACCTTCTACAGCAAATGCGAATGGAGTTAACAGAGCCAAGGATAGAATTGAGAGGCATGCATAGTAGTTCATGCCTCCAACAGATTTTCCTTGCATCCCCTTCTTGGAGAAGATGTTTCGGAAAACAAAGGCAACATTTGATATCATGGCACCCATAAAACCTGCAAAAGCATAAGCCACCCACATCATGTTTCAAAAAGCTTGTCCCTCAATAAGTAGACATTGGTAAAGGTCTCTTTGGGTCAAATATGCAATTTGAATAAGCGACATAGGCATCCAAGAGAAGAACAAGTTAAAAAACAAGCAAAAAACAACAGATTAAGAGATGCAGAGCATCAGATTGAAACTACTTCAAAATTTCATGACATAAATTTTGTTTTTGAACACATTACTAGTTTTGGCAACCAAAGGTATAAGGAAATAATATGATCTCGTGAAAGAAAAGCTGCCAATGAACTGATACCAATCATATTGAAATTGAGTTCTGTGACAGCAGCCAGAGCACATCCACCAATAATGGGCACAAGTGAGAGATAAACTGGCACAGAAAAATGCTCTCCCATCAAGAACCGTGAGATTATAACACTGAACGCAGGTTCGGCACTCTTAATGATGTGTGTAAAGGAAACAGCTACTTTGGACATGCTCACAGTTGCTGCCACATGGCCTATTGTGTGAGCAACTGCCACCTGCATATAAATGATCAAGCTCCCAATGTGAACAGAGGATCACCGCAAATAGTGAAGCATTTCCACTGGCAACTATACAAGAAAACCTTGAAGCCCAGGAAAGAGAATTTCTTTCAACTAAAAAAAAATGAAAACAACTATGTTTTCTATGCAAGTGTTTTTTGAAAAAAAATGCATCACATGTAATGATGAGAACGAGAAGCATACTGAAATTTTGTATGCTTATGTTCTTCTAAGCAGACATAGAAATGATACAACCCATGATATCATATGAAACAGAAATACAATCATAAATAGCATGCAGATTTTCAAACATAGAACAAAGTGCCACACCATAGCCCCAGTTGGATAAAACTCTTCTATTGCCACCTAGGCTTGGATCCCTATCTGCTCGTGACAGGGACACCTTGTATCCCACAGGCTCCTATACTTAGAAGCTTTGTGCTCCATCATGGCTTCACCTAAAAAATGTGGTTGTAACTTAATGTCTGGGGTACAGGCTTGGGTGGAAAACCCATAATGGACACCACCGAAGTGTTTACCGTGTGAGTATCATACAGATTTTATTTTTACGTAAAGGATCATGTTCACATTTTACTTCATATGTTTGAAGTGGATTGAATCGTGCAAAAAACTTCATTCCTTTGAAAATTATGGTTTCGGCTCTGTGCATGGGTTGTTTTATGGAAAGAACCGTAAAATGAAATGTATAGTAGATTATCATTTGTGAAAGTGAGATGTGATACATTACAAAATCATGACATCCATAAAACTTTTCAAGAGCAGTTCACACCTCATAGAATAGACTAAAAGAACAATATTGTACATGATGATGCTAGTGCATCCAATTTTGAATATTTCTACATATTGCCAACGAGCAAATCCAATCTGTTTTGAATCAGAATTTCACACAAAACTTGGCCAAAACTTTTTGGTTCATTTTATAGGGTATTATAGGGTATACATTTGTCCCATGGGCTTTGCAACATAAAGGACATTATGCCCATAAAGCATGTGGGCTTCAGAGGCCAATTCCTAAATGACAAGAGTCCTAAAAAGAGTTAACAAATGAATTTTGTTTATGATTTTTACATCACCTAAAAAGCCCAATTGTATGGCTGTACACCCTTTTGGGCATCAAATTCTAGACCTCAAGGAAAGAACTGCACAAACAATAAGACTATTAAATATCAAATATCACATGCGTTTTGAGTAGTCCTCCCATAGGTGGAGCAGTTCCTTTTCTTGAGGTCTAGAGTAGGACTCCACTCCGTGGCACCATGGTAGCACCTTGTTCTCTTGTATGTACCATTATGGTACGTACAAGAGAACAAGGTGATTGACACGTCACGAGAAGCTTTGCTTTAGGCAGGGCATGGGCATTGGAATCATTGAAAAAAAATAAAAAAACGAATACAAAGATTGCATTTCAAAAGAATTTAAAATTTAAAAAAAAATTATTCTAGTACTCAAACTCGCCTAAGAGTGACACCTCATTGTGACAATGGCTTACCGCTATTGCGGCGAAGCTCACAATAAATAAATAAAGTCAAAAATTGGCCTTTGAAAGTGAAATATAAAAAAAGAGTAAGTTTGATAAAAAAAGTGGCAAAATTGAGAATATACTTACAGGAATTAGAGCTTTCCAAAAATCTAAGTCGGTGTCTGGCGCCGGCGCAAGGCGGGTGACCCAAGATGAAAGCATTATGGCGGTGCCGGCCGCCAAAGACAGAGTGGAGGTTAGCCATGGGAAGGGGAATGCATTGAGGACCTTTTTGTTGTAAATATTAAAGACCACATTTAATCCCCACCAAGTGGCAAAATAAATGCCAATCTTCAATTTTGCCCTGCCTCTGAAACTGTCTCCTCTTTCTCCAGCACTTCTTTTGAAGGGCTGCTGCTCTCGATGCCCTTAGATTTGCCTGCCTCATACGCCTTGGCTGCAATTTCTAGCCTTCTGCTCCCGTCATATTGAAATTCTGGCTGGGGATTGGAGGGCAGGAGCCTTAATTTTAAAAGCTGCCCAGAAACAAATGGCTTAGGGAGAGATCTGAGGAGGCGCTCAGAGCAATGGGATGAGGGCATAGGCCTTAGATCGGAAGGCATAGCTAACTTGCAAGTTCAAGACTGGGGAGGTGACTTTATTCCTAAGGGCAGCACCATTCTGCCTCCTGATTGAAAGGGTGCTGCTGCAATCTGATAAAGCTGCGCCCGCCATACCAAGCACTGCCATGCTTTGCTTGCTTTTGATCACTCAAGCGCAGGCTTCAAATTTCAGGAAGTAGTAAGATCCTTCAGTCTGAATGAAGCAGCCAATGAAGGGAAAAAGTCTTCAAAGTTTTTCCTCAAGCGATGCTCTGTGACAAAGACATGCAAATCAAGTATTTTCAGGAAATCAAACTAGTTATGGGGTATGACCTCAACAACTGAAGGCATTTTCTCAAAGGAAAACACAGAGTCGAGCGGGCATGACAGGAGATCAGAACGAGAACTTAATCAAAAAGTACAAAAGTAAAGGTAATTGAGACATTCATGCAAACGCAGATCTAAAGAGTGATAGAAAAAAAAGAGAGAAGGCAATCTGCGAGCGAAATACTAACAGGAATTATGCAAGCAAAATACTTGAAAGTGGAGACAAATTGGCGAGAGGATCGGTGCTCTAGACAGATCCAGGACAGCGGTGGTGCTCGTATATTCAGACAAAACTCTGCGAGACAGCGAAGACGACGCTCTGGCGAGAGCGAGCGAGGAGATGATGATCGCAAAGTACAGGCAATAAACGAGAGAGAGAGAGCGAGAGAGAGAGAGAGAGAGAGAGAGAGAGAGAGAGAGAGAGAGCGAAAGTGAGGAGGAGGCAGAAAAACGGATATACGCTGAATATTCGTTCGCTTCAACAGAATGCTTTCCATGTGAAGGATGCGCTGCCATGTGCTCGATCTAAAGGACCAGTGGCACATAGCCTCCTCGCCTCCGGAAGCGGCCTCTCTGCATGCCATCCATTTTCTAAAGCGAAGCATCGAATTTGCTCTCACTAGTCCTTTCCATGTGAAAAGATGGAGATTGCAGCTAAATTTGGCTGCAGGGAAACGCATCCCGACGCTCCAGATCGCGACGCGTGTCGCAGCATAAATCCTGTTCAATGCGGTCAGTTTGTGGAACCGGCCGAGCCGGTGGCCCGCCTGACTCTCCAATTCACGTTGACCCGTGGACACCGGCGACAAACCGGTCGGAGAGCACCAACCATCGTCAGCTGTCCGGTCCACGAGACAGTAACCTACCAAGGAATTTGAGCCCGACAACAAGGCATAAATGATGCAGGCACCCCCTGAGCCCATCCCTGATCTAAGTCGCTTACTGGCACAGAGGCTACGTAATGCCCACATGAGTGTTGTAGGCTGATCAGTGTTAGTGAGTGACGAGGTTCTCTTAGAGATTGAGAGCCTTTGGACACGGGGAGAACAATGGAGTGTGTCGGCGTAATCTAAATGTGCTAGTAAGCGAAGAGGATCTCACATGGTTGCCTCTTCTTAAATGAGCAATGAGAAGTGACACACATTGAGTGCTAGTTGACTGGGAAGGAGTGTGTTTTCAACCGTGACTAGCTCCAAAAACAATGGATGGCTCGATCTCTCTCAATCCAACGACGGCCAAGACTTGGTGCATGCCAAAAAGATAATGCTTCCGTCCACCAAAGCCCCTCATCTATGATCGCTTATGGCCTTTATACTTTCTACATGAAGTCCTTTTTTGTACTCTTATGGTTTTCCTCTTCTTCTTTGGACAAGGGGCCAATCCTGACCCTTGTGCAATTGCGACCGATAGTGGCGAGAAAATTTATTGTTGTAGTCTACCTTGCTTGTTGTCTTGTTTATTGAAGGATAGTGTGAAGTTACGCTCATCGCCGTTATATATGTTTTGCGCTTTACCTGATTTGAATCGCCATTAATGCAAATATTCCAAAATACGTTCTTGAATGCAAGGTTGACATCCAAACAAGTACAAAATATGATATCATCCCTTTAAACACCATCCTCCTTGAGCACAGAGTCCCCACTCTACACCACCTAAGAAAATTTGAGGAGGCAACAAATGCTTGATTTTAGTGAAATGATGGCGGCCAAGAAGCTAAGTGCTTATGCACATGATGATGGTGAGTGACATCACTATAAAATTTGCAAGCTTGTTCCGATTGACCCATTTTTTTAATTCTTGTGATATCAAGTATATCATTTATCTATGGTATATACTCAAAATTAGCAACTTATTGTCTCAAACAAAACAAAAGAGTAGCTTATATAATTCTTAATAGGACATTTCGATTTTCGTTTTCTCGGATCCTAAAACCTATTATTGAATCTTAATGGAAATTTGCATTACTCTAACTTAAGAGTTTTAATTTTGAGTAAGCCTAAATTAGATTGTCAAAATTATTCTAAAGCCTTATATTCTCTTCTCACAATAATTGTAGCAATTCTCTTTTTGTCACACTGCAATGTGTGAGTGCCTTCATGAGAGAGAGAGAGAGAGAGAGAGAGAGAGAGAGAGAGAGAGAGAGAGAGAGATTGACCCGCAAATGTATGTGAAGACTTCTATGATGGCGCATGCACTTTGTTCCTAAAAAAGCAAATGATATACCTATAATATAGGCGCTAAAAATTCTTAGGCCTAAACTTGGCCAAATTGAAATGCCTATCATTATGAAAAAAAAGGTCAAATGCCAATTTTAACAATTGACCTCTTTTAGCAAATTTTACAAGCACTAGATATATTTCTTGGATTTTGGTGCGATTAT
The DNA here is from genome assembly GCA_029204225.1 of Diphasiastrum complanatum. NCBI lineage: Eukaryota > Viridiplantae > Streptophyta > Lycopodiopsida > Lycopodiales > Lycopodiaceae > Diphasiastrum > Diphasiastrum complanatum. The sequence continues at coordinate 43,755 of MU834776.1, forward strand.
GTGCAACTTGCAACCCTCACTCAAATTTTTAGTGCAAAGACCCACATTGCACCAATGACTTTGTGCCACATCATTTAAAGACCACCAAAAGATACTCACATACCTTGACACTGTCTAACTCAACCTTGCAACTTCATGCCAATAGACTTCTACAACCACTTTGTTGCGCATAGCTTTTTTGAAAACCCTTTCACCGTGACAATGATGTAGATGAGTTGGATAAGAACGTTTTGAATCTTGAGCTTAAGCTTTGAGTTTTACCATGGAAAAGTTTGTAAGATTATCCACGTGCATATGAAAATTAGAAAGCTAGTTGCAAAATTTGTACCAATGATAAACATTACAAAAAGAAAACTCAAGAGCCTAGGTTTAACAAGCATTTAAATTAGGATGTTGTATACCGAGACATGGAGTTCTCCACACACTACAATTTTGATTGCATACTCCATGCTTGAAATTCGATGCCTTCTTTTGAACTTTTTAAAATGGATGCAAACACATCTAGGTTGAGAATTAAACAACATAATAAAGTGTCAGATTTGGTAGTGTTTAGATCATTGACAAATGGAATTTTCTTCACTGGCACTATTTTCAAGGAATTTGATGAAG
>MU834777.1:7500-44344 GCA_029204225.1 Diphasiastrum complanatum
GAGACTGGTCCAAGTGGAAGGACCCTTACTACAACCTTTTTGCGTCGCTGGCGCCTAAGGGTCCCTGTCATCGACATGGGGCTTGCCGCTATGCCAATTGGTCAGTTTGGCGACCACTATGCCTTGGGTTTCATGTGTGGCTTGTCTTTGTCTTTGGTTACCTTTTGGGGACGGATTCTAAGTTGGCTTTTGGGTTGGTTGGGATTCCAGTTTTCTTAAGTCTGAATGGTTAAGCTTGTTACGTTTCTGAGTTGGCTTTTACGTATGTGCATGATGGATGAATGTTAGACTTAAGCGCGTGTTGGGGAAACCACTCAAGTCCCAGCGCCCTTTGAGGCGCCGGCGCAACATGTGGTATCAGAGCCGACTAGCCGGTCAGCTACGCAAGTCTCACAGGGATGGCCACGTTTTGGGATTTGTCAGGACAACCGTTGCGCAAGGTGCTGCTCACAGTGTAAGCACGGGTGCGTCCACGGTCGGGGTGGTCGGTAGAACGGGGGACTTGATGAGTCAAAGTGCGGCCCTCGAGGTGTAAGCACAGTCAGTTCTCGCGGTTCGGGCCTGGTGCTGTCTGCACGTAGGACGGATGAGACAAAATGCTGCCTAGGTAGGTGAAAGCACGGTCTGTACATTGTGGGGTGCGGGGCAACATATTCGAACTGTACGGGTTAACCTTTGATACAAAGATGCTGCTCAAATTCGGGTGTAAAGTACGAGTGATTAGCTGCCGGTGCGGCTAAGGCAATGTGCTGCTTAATGGTGAAAGCACGGATGGTTGGATGGATGTTTCCCCGTGGGCTAATTCTGTGATAGATTTGTGTGGGCGCGGCTAGGCAAAGATCCTACGTCCGGTCTCAAGGGGAATGTGACTTGAGAGGGATCCTCTGTTTAGCTTTGGTTGGTATGTTCGTTTGTGGTGTGCTTGCCTGGACCTGAATTATCCCTGACTACTTGTTTTGATCCAGGTGATCTGATCTAGTTGGGAGTTGTGAGAGGAGCTTACATTTATGAGTGGACGACGCACAAGTATGGAAAGGAACTTCCATGGGGCAACCCCCAAGATTGGTTCAAGATTGTTATTCTTATCAGGAAAGATCACGGGGAGGAAGTCAGATTTCATGATCGACTCCGGAGCTTCACATAACTATATCTCAAGGAGCGTAGTGGAACAATTCAGCTTGCCGACCAGGAATGTTACATCTACTCTCAAGGTAGAAACAACGAAGGGAGCACTAGATGCAGACAAAGCGACATTGAACATCCCGGTGCAGATTGGAAGATGGAAGGCTAAACTTAGCTTTGTGATTTTAGAGATGGATGCCTTCGATGTGATTTTGGGCCTCCCTTGGTTAAATGAACACTGTATCGCAGTTTTGGGTAGGAGCTCAAACTTGGTCCTCTTGGATTATAAGGAACAAATCTGCGTGACAAAAGCCCTGCCCGGAGGAAATGCTAAGGATACCGATATTGAACAAAATCTGGTTGCAGCAATAGTGATGAAAAGAATGGCAAAAGGGAAAAGGTCAAAGTGTTTTCTTTGCATCTGTCGAGAAGTCCCAGAAGGGAAAAGCGTGCGACAAGAAAACTTGCCAAAAGAAGTGGCAGATCTGTTAGAAGAATTTAGCGATGTGTTCCCGGAGGAACTCCCAGCTAAGCTACCTCCTCGAAGACCAGTGGACCATAAAATTGAGTTGGTACCAGGAACAGAGCCAACTTCACGAGCACCCTACAGAATGTCACAAGAAGAGTTGGCAGAACTGAAACGACAACTTGGTGAATGATAGACAAAGGTTTTATTAGACCTAGCGCTTCACCTTTTGGAGCCCCAGTGTTGTTCGTGGAAAAGGCGGACAAAACTCTTCGAATGTGTGTGGATTATCGCATGCTTAACAAGAGTACCATCAAGAACAAGTACCCCATGCCTAGAATTGATGACCTATTTGACCAACTCAAACATGCCAAATACTTTAGCCGAATAGATCTCAGATCTGGATATCATCAAATTAGAATAGCTAAAGGTGATGAGCACAAAACGGCGTTTCAAACGCGGTACGGGAGTCACGAGTTCTTGGTAATGCCATTCGGTCTAACAAACGCACCAACCACTTTTTGCACGTTGATGAACAATATATTTCAAGACTGCCTGGATGAATTTGTCATTGTGTACATTGATGACATATTAGTATTTAGCCGGAACCTTAAAGATCACATTCAACATTTAAGGATGGTTCTCCAACGACTGAGGAGGAACTGCTTGTTCGCGAAAAGAGAGAAATGTGAGTTTGTGGTGGAGGAAGTTGACTTCCTTGGACATGTTATAGGCCACGGACGGATTCGAATGGATCCTAAGAAGATCAAGGCTATCTTGGATTGGCTAGCACCTAAAACTGTTCATGGCATCAAATCCTTTGTGGGCTTATGTAACTTTTATAGGAGATTCATTGAGGCATTTAGCAAAATTGTGGCACCACTGTTGGAGCAGACCAAGACTCATCTGAAGATGACATGGACACCGGAATGTGAAGCAGCGTTCCAAGAACTAAAACGACGGATCACTCAAGAACCCATCCTTGCCTTACCGGACTTTAGCAAACCTTTTGAAATACATATAGATGCATCGAACTTTGCTATTGGGGCCGTGCTGATGCAAGACGAAAAACTTGTTGCATATTTTTCAAAGAAATTGAGTGACGTAGAGCGACGATGGCCAACTCATGAAAAAGAAATGGTCGCAGTAGTTCAAGCAGTGGAGCATTGGAGACATTATGTGGCAGGAAAACCCTTTAAGACGTTCACTGATAATGTATCACTCAAGTACTTCTCATCCCAAGGTATGCTCATGCCAAAGCAAATGCGATGGCAAAACTTTCTCTCAAAATTTAATATAGACATTTTACACATGGCGGGAAAGAACAATGTAGTGGCGGACGCACTAAGTAGACAGGAACACTTGATGGCAACAGTGACAACTCAGATGACTGGCCTACTCCAAGAAATCAGGGAGAATTATGGTGTAGATGCGTTGGCGAAGGACTTAATGATCGAATTCCAGCTGGGAAAGCCTCATAAACATTTCACTTGGAAAGATCAAATCGTTGTTTATAAACAACGCAGAGTATATGTCCCAGACAACATCAACCTAAGGAAGAAAGTCTTGCGAGAACATCATGACGTACTAGTCGCCGGGCATCCAGGGGTGAATCGCATGTATGAACTTCTCAAAAGAGGCTTCTATTGGCCAAGTATGTGGGCAGACATTGAATCATATGTGCAAACATGCCCGACATGTCAACAAGTGAAGGTGGAACCGCTAGCTCCGGCTGGACTACTCCAACCATTATCGGTACCAGCATACCCATGGGATTCGGTGAGCATGGATTTTATTGTTCAACTACCACGGTGCCAAGAATTCGACTCAATTTATGTGGTGGTTGACCGGTTTTCAAAGCAAGTTCATCTAGTACCAACTAAAAGTTCAGTGACAGCTGAAGAAGTGGCAAGGTTATTTTTCAAATGTGTTTTCAAATACCACGGCCTACCTAGAACGATTATTTCTGACCGAGACACCAAGTTCGTCAGAAAGTTTTGGACTTGTCTATTTCGCCTCGTGGGAACCGGATTGAATTTCAGTACTGCATATCACCCTCAGACAGATGGGCAAACGGAACGAGTCAATCGACAGATTGAACAGTATTTACGAAATTATGTCGCTTGGGACCAATCCGATTGGGTCAACTACTTGGATATTCTCGAGTTTGCACATAACAACCAAGTGAACAGATCTACTGGAAGGGCACCCTTCGAGATAAACAATGGTTGGCTACCGATTGTTCCAAGCTCTTTTCTTACAGGCGTGCAGGAAACACCATTACCCACTGTAGAGGAATTCATCAATGAGTGGCACACAAAGCTGACAGAGGTGAAGGCATTTTTAGAGCAGTCACAAAGGAGTATGGCAACTGACGTAAACCCACATCGACGAGAACTGGAATTTGAGGAAGGTGATCAAGTATGGCTGAACACAAAGAACATTGCGTTACCAAAAGGTTTTTCTCATAAGTTCGCTCGACCTTATGCAGGACCATATTATGTCACCAAGAAGATCAACCCAGTGGCTTACCGATTAGCGCTGCCATCCAGCTTGGATATACACAATGTGTTTCATATCTCATTACTCAAACGGTACAAACCAGATGAGCGATTTGATCGACAACACGAACTCCGTCACCCACCAACGACACTTGATGATACGAAGAGGCAGCTTGTACCAGAACAAATATTGATACATAGAAAGCGAACTGGCGTTCAACGTGAATATCTAGTGAAGTGGGTACGGGCTCCACTTATTGAGGCTTCTTGGGAGTACGAAGACAAACTTAAGGAGGGAGCCCCTGAAGTACTAGCAGATTATCTGCAGAAGAACCAACGCAATAGCCGTTTTCCCAGATCGGCACACAAAGCACTACCTGGCGGCATGCCTCTTACATAAACATTCATGGCCATTCTGAAGTTCAAGGAACTTCCCGGTATTTTTCTTAAGTTTGCCAATAAATCACTTGCAGCTTTACACAGGTTTTACGTAAGTGAACTTTATCTACACTTTTCCTGTGCTACTGCCAATGTATTTTGTAATTCAAAGTTGTTAAGGCCGGTGAATTAAGCCCGTGCCATACGTCCTAGGTCTAGTTTGGCCCTGATGAGGACATCAGCTTTTTCAAACGAGGGGAGGATGTTGTAAAGCTGACTCAGGTGCACCCAACGTGCCCTGTAAGACTCTAAGGGGTGACACTCCCTAAGGTCCCAGAGCAAGTTAGAACGTCAAGGACTGAGCCTCCGACCTGTGGTAAGCCAGTCAAGTACACAAGTCATGAGCTAGCTCTGGAACTCGAGTCATGGCCTAGTCAGGAAGCAAGTTGATTCTGCCACCGGAACGGCTCCCGGGACCCATGTCCAGGAGCCAGAGTGATTCTGCCAGGCTTGCCAGGCTTAATCAGCAAAATAAAAACTAAGTCCCAAAAAGCGTGCTTTACCAGAAAGCACTATGTTTCAGAACAGAGGGGGTGCGCCGAATCACAGCAGAACTATAGGGGGAGTCCGGCAAACAGAAACTTGGGCAACTCAACCAGCGCCAGGAATCCAGTCGCCAGGTCTCAGCTCCCTCTACCAGCACGAGCCAGGCACAATGCCCAGCACGTGTTGGTGGCCCCGAGACCGGTCAGTCTATGTATGAATGTAACCTCTTCCAAATCTAATAAAGTTGATCCTTGGGGATGATTACCATTTCGGTTTTGCCTCCGAGACTGGTCCAAGTGGAAGGACCCTTACTACAACCTTTTTGCGTCGCTGGCGCCTAAGGGTCCCTGTCATCGACATGGGGCTTGCCGCTATGCCAATTGGTCAGTTTGGCGACCACTATGCCTTGGGTTTCATGTGTGGCTTGTCTTTGTCTTTGGTTACCTTTTGGGGACGAATTCTGAGTTGGCTTTCGGGTTGGTTGGGATTCCAGTTTTCTTAAGTCAAAATGGTTAAGCTTGTTACGTTTCTGAGTTAGCTTTTACGTAAGTGCATGATGGATGAATGTTAGACTTAAGCGCGTGTTGGGGAAACCGCTCAAGTCCCAGCGCCTTTTGAGGCGCCGGCGCAACAGCTAGCGATCAGGTCGTGGTAGCGGGGAGACCACAAGATGGAGGGATAGGCCGTTAGTGGATGGATCTGATGGCACGTAGGCAAGGTCGTGAAAGATAGGAATCCGCAAACTGGCCTAAGCAGGTAGGAAATGGAAAGCGCAAACTGGAGAAGGGAAGAGCAGGGAGAGCGGGCTGTGAGATGGCCGCAGGCAGCTAGGAGGAGGCGCAAACAGGCAGGGCAGCGAGCAAGCAAGCGAGGGCCAGTGAGGCAGATAGGAGGAGGGAGCGAGCCACAGCAGGGCGCAGATTCAGAAGGTAGGGAGCGGAGACAACGAGCAACCAGTAGAGGAGAGATAGGCGGAGAGCGTGGGCAGGCACCCTAGCAGATCGGGCAAAAGGATCAGATGGCCGTTACAAAGGTTGAAAACAAAATCGTAGGTCAGGCTTTTCCACGTAATCGCACTTTCTTTCCCTCCGCGCGGTCTCTGCTGACTCTCTCCGGGCACTCTCTCTCTCTCTCTCTCCCTTCTCTCTTCATTCTCTCTCTTCGCGCATGCCATCTCCTCTCTCTTCGTTGTTTCTCTCTGTTCGTACCCTGTATATTGCACGCACCCAGGACCCAGGCAAAGATTTTACTTTGGGCCCTATATTATGCAAAATAAAATAGGGCCCAAAAGAGCCCAAAAATCTGGCGAATGGCAATTACCATTAATGGAATGGGATGGAAGGAGGAGAGGTGAGGTGGGGATGGGAGCAGCAATGCTGCACCCCAAATATTATTATTTGATGTGCGAGAGAGCTTAGGGAGAGCACAACAGCACGTACGCAAAATGACCACACCACCAACAACGTTAATAGGACGAGGCGGAGGAGGAGAACTTGGAGAAGTAGGCCTTTGTTTCAAACCCAACGATGATCCTTGTCATGGCAGCCTCTTCTTCTTGTTCTTCTCTGCTGATCGTTCTTCTCTTCCTCATCGAACTCTACTCCTTGTGTGCCCTCCTCGCCTCATCAGAAGACCCACAAATGAACACGCCCTCTCATCTTCTTCTGCTACGCTCACTTGTACTACTGCTCTTCTTCCTCCTTCTAGAGGTCGTCCTCGGATGGACGTTACCAGAAAGGAGGCACTGTGGATCAACAATCGGTTCAATCCTCATTGGGTACGTGGCAGACTACAATTTCAACAACAGAAGCCATCCGCTTTTTCAACACCTCGGGGCTCGGGTATGCTTATTATTTCTGTCATACTCTTTTTAACTCGCCAGCACTCCGTGGCTGAGGAGGTGGATGAATTTGAGATGCTTAAAGCCACATCGACAATCCTTAATCATGTTTCTGATGCATTTGGTTTACCCTTAGGGCGTGCACGCAGACTAGTTAGAGTGGAGCAGCTCTGGCAGGAGTTTTTCTCAGATCCATCTCAGTGGTGGGACAATAGATTGACTAAGGTGCGTCTCATTTCGGGCTGCATTTGCTTTGGCTAATCACCTCTCACTTGAATTCTATTGTTGCTATGATATTATGGGCATGAGGCCGATTGCTTAGTGTAGTCGTTTTCCTTAAGTTGAAGCTTTGACGGGTTTGTATAATGTTATGCAGAAAACTCCAAAGCACCCGGACTTTAAACATAAGAGGACGCTTGAGGGCCTATGGGTTGATGGTTCGCTTAATCCCTCCTGGGTAAAAGAAAAGATGGCTTCTATGACATTGGGTCATATACAATCTGGTGATGGATTGAGATCATGGTATGGTTTTAATCTCAGTGTGGAATGTGCAGCTCTAGGTCCGGGTGTGAGACTACCACATGTCCTCCTTTTTCTTGCTCTTTCAAAATTGACACTTGTTCATATTTCTTTATCATCATTATATGAATCGTGCAGGGTGCCCGATTCATTTTGCAATGGTGATAAGCTGAGCAAACTCTGTGAGGAGGGACGCTTGAAAGAGGCCCTACATATGTTGGAGCTTATGGTCCAGCAAACTACTAAACCTCCAATTCACGCCTATGTTTGCCTTTTGAACGGGTGTTCCAGAAGGAAGGCCCTGGCGGAGGGCAAGCAAGTGCATGCCCTTATAGTCCAAAGTGTACTTGATTCAAATATTTTCTTAGCAAACAACCTTGTTCGCATGTACTCCAAATGCGGTAGTGTGCTGCATGCACACAAAGTATTCAGCAACATGCCTCAACACGATGTGTATTCATGGACTGCTATCATCTCAGCATATGCTGATAGCGGAGAAGTTGAGGAGGCTATGAATTTATTTCACCAAATGCAAGAGACAGGCTTAGGACCAGACAAGGTTCTGTTCGTTCCTCTCCTAAAAGCATGTGCCAGGCTAGCAGCCCTGGAACAGGGCAGACAGCTCCACTCCGACATCATAAAAAGAGGTTTTCAGTCGGATGTGATTGTGGGAAGCACCCTTGTTAACATGTATGCAAAATGCGGGTGCACAGAGGACGCCCGTGAACTGTTCGACAATATGAGTGAACGGAATGTGGTTTCATGGAATGCGATGATTGCGGGATATGCACAGAATGGGCTTGGCAAAGAGGCCCTTGCTCTGTATGAGCAAATGAAACAGGAACGCGTGCAGCCAGACAATGTCACGTTCGTCCTTCTCCTAAAAGCATGTGCAAGCCTAGCAGCCCTGGAAAATGGCAGACAGCTCCACTCCGACATCATAAAAAGAGGCTTTCAGTCGGATGTGGTTGTAGGCAGCACCCTTGTTGACATGTATGCAAAATGCGGCTGCACACAGGACGCCCGGGAGCTGTTCGACAACATGAGTGAACGAGATGTGGTTTCATGGAATGCGATGATTGCGGGATATGCACAGAATGGGCTTGGCAAGGAGGCCCTTGCTCTGTATGAGCAGATGAAACAGGAAGGCGTGCAGCCAGACAATGTCACGTTCGCTCTTCTCCTAAACGCATGTGCCAACCTAGCAGCCCTTGAACAGGGCAAAGAGCTTCACTCCGAGATCATAAAACGAGGCTTTCTGTCGGATGTCGTGGTAGGCAGCAACCTTGTTGACATGTATGCCAAATGCGGGTGCACGGAGGACGCCCGTGAGCTGTTCGATAACATGAGTGAACCAGATGTGGTTTCAGGGACTGCGATGATTGCGGGATATGCACAGAATGGGCTTGGCAAGAAGGCACTGTGGATCGACAATCGGTTCAATCCTCATTGGGTTCGTGGCAGACTAAAATTTCAACAACGGAAGCCATCCGCTTTTTCAACACCTCGGGGATCGGGTATGCTTATTATTTCTGTCATACTCTTTTTAACTCTCTAGCACTCCTTGGTTGAGGGAGGAGATGAATTTGCTGAGATGCTTAAAGCCACATCGACAATCCTTAATCATGTTTCTGATGCATTTTGGTTTACCCTTAGGGCATCCAGGCAGACTAGTTAGAGTGGAGCAGCTATGGCAGGAGTTTTTCTCAGATCCATCTCAGTGGTGGGACAATAGATTGACTAAGGTGCGCCCCATTTCAGGCTGCACTTGCTTTAAATTTTATTGTCACCTCTCACTTGAATTTTATTGTTGCTATGATATTATGGGTATGAGGTCGATTGCTTAGTGTAGTCGTTTTCCTTAAGTTAAAGCTTTGACTGTCATTGTATAATGTTATGCAGAAAACTCCAAAGCACCCAGACTTTAAACATAAGAGGACGCTTGACGGCCTATGGGGTGATGGTTCGTTGAATCCCTCCTGGGTAAAAGAAAAGATGGCTTCTATGACATTGGGTCATATACAATCTGGTGATGGATTGAGATCACGGTATGGTGTTAATCTCAGTGTGGAATGTGCAGCTCTAGGTCCGGGTGTGAGACTACCACATGTCCTCCTTTTTCTTGCTCTTTCAAAATTGACACTTGTTCATATTTCTTTATCATCATTATATGAATCGTGCAGGGTGCCCGATTCATTTTGCAATGGTGATAAGCTGAGCAAACTCTGTGAGGAGGGACGCTTGAAAGAGGCCCTACATATGTTGGAGCTTATGGTCCAGCAAACTACTAAACCTGCAATTGAAGCCTATGTTTGCGTTTTGAAGGGGTGTTCCAGAAGGAAGGCCCTGGCGGAGGGCAAGCAAGTGCATGCCCTTATAGTCCAAAGTATACTTGATTCAAATATTTTCTTAGCAAACAACCTTGTTCGCATGTACTCCAAATGCGGTAGTGTGCTGCATGCACACAAAGTATTCAGCAACATGCCTCAACACGATGTGTATTCGTGGACTGCTATCATCTCAGCATATGCTGATAGTGGAGAAGTTGAGGAGGCTATGAATTTATTTCACCAAATGCAAGAGACAGGCTTAGCACCAGACAAGGTTCTGTTCGTTCCTCTCCTAAAAGCATGTGCCAGGCTAGCAGCCCTGGAACAGGGCAGACAGCTCCACTCCGACATCATAAAAAGAGGCTTTCAGTCGGATGTGATTGTGGGAAGCACCCTTGTTAACATGTATGCAAAATGCGGGTGCACAGAGGACGCCCGTGAACTGTTCGACAATATGAGTGAACGGAATGTGGTTTCATGGAATGCGATGATTGCGGGATATGCACAGAATGGGCCTGGCAAGGAGGCCCTTGCTCTGTATGAGCAAATGAAACAGGAACGCGTGCAGCCAGACAATGTCACGTTCGCTCTTCTCCTAAACGCATGTGCCAACCTAGCAGCCCTGGAACAGGGCAAACAGCTTCACTCCGAGATCATAAAACGAGGCGTTCAGTCGGATGTGGTTGTAGGCAGCACCCTTGTTGACATGTATGCCAAATGCGGGTGCACAGAGGACGCCCGTGAGCTGTTCGATAGCATGAGTGAACCAGATGTGGTTTCATGGACTGCGATGATTGCGGGATATGCACAGAATGGGCTTGGCAAGGAGGCCCTTGCTCTATATGAGCAAATGAAACAGGAAGGTGTGCAGCCAGATAATGTCACGTTCGTTCTTCTCCTAAAAGCATGTGCCAGCCTAGCAGCCCTGGAACAGGGCAAACAGCTCCACTCCGAGATCATAAAAAGAGGTTTTCAGTCGGATGTGGTTGTGGGGAACACCCTTGTTGACATGTATGCAAAATGTGGCTGCACAGAGGACGCCCAGGAGCTGTTCGACAACATGAGTGAACGGAATGTGGTTTCATGGAATGCAATGATTGCGGGATATGCACACAATGGCATTGCCCAGGAGGCCCTTGCTCTGTTTGAGCAAATGCAGAGGGATGGCACGAAACCTAATGAGGTCACATATATTAGTGTTCTTTCTGCATGTGCCCATTCTGGCCTAGTAGATCAAGGTTGTTATGTCTTTGATTCCATGTGTAAAACTCATGGTGTCACACCAACCAAGGAACACTATGCATGTATGGTTGATCTTCTAGGGCGTGCAGGGTGCTTGGCCGATGCTGAGATCTTTATCAACAAAATGCCAATTCAGCCTAATAGTGTGGTTTGGATGACTTTGCTTGGTGCTGCTAGAAACCATGGCCATGCGGAGATAGGAAGACGTGCCTTTGATCGTGTCGTGAAGTTGGAACCAAAAAATGCTGCACCTTACGTGCTGCTATCAAACATCTATGCAGGTGCTGGTAGGAAGGATGAGTTAGCTAAGATCAGAAATGAAATGAAGGAGGCAGGTGCGAAAAAAATGCCTGGGTGCAGTTGGATCGAAGTTGATAACCAGCTGCATGCCTTTGTTGTAGGTGATGCAACTCATCCACAAAGCAAGGAGAACTGGATAGATTGGTGGGGTTGATGAAGAAGGCAGGGTATGAACCTGATTTAAGCTTTGTGCTGGATGATCTGGAGGACGAGGAGAAGGAGAATATTTTGTGTCGACATAGTGAGAAGCTGGCCATTGCTTTTGGGCTCGTCAACACGCCTTCTGGGACACCTATTCGCATCAAAAAGAATCTTCGGGTCTGCGTTGACTGTCACAATGCCACAAAGATCAGCTCAAAAATTTTCGGGCGCGACATCAGTGTGATGGATGTAAACAGATACCACCATCTCAAGGATGGCTTCTGTTCCTGTGGAGATTATTGGTGATGATAAGTTGAAAAAAGCGATTGCAACTAGCTTATTTGGACAGCAGGCAGAAGGCTTGATTTGGGAGATTTTTGGCAGCCTCGGTTGTCACACTTTTAACTTCACAGTGACGGTCAAGGTTGATGAGTCTTTTGAAGACAATACAAGTCTTTGACCCCCATTTTTTGTCCATTTTTGCTTTTGAGGTTTTAGGTTGGGAGCAGCTTATTTTGCACCACCACTACCATGGAGTGGGCAGTGCCCCTAATGGAGATGGGCAATGGCAACACTGTTTTTCTGTTTTTCAAAACAGTGCTACCATTGCCCCACCCTTGGATCTGTGGGCCACCACCATTGCTGCGGAATACACCCACAGTTTAAGTTGATGTTGCAGTGGACTAACTTTATTGTAAGACTAATGAAAGTGGACTAACTTTATTGTAAGACTAATTTTCATTGATTCTTGGTACGATCCCTACCCAACAATTAATTTGTAGCCCTTTGTTTGGGAAATAGTATACCTTGTTTTCAAAGTGTGAGTCATAGATTATTTAGCTTCATTTCCAAATCTCTATTGTGTGCTTAATGACATCAAATGCCTCTCTCTCTCTCTCTCTCTCTCTCTCTCTCTCTCTCTCTCTCTCTCTCACACACACACACACACACACACACACACACATATACCCGCCGGGCGTTTAGAGCACGTGCTTGGGCTTCGGCTCCGGCCCAGTGAAAAATTTGGTGCCACTTTGCCCCGGGAAAAATCTGTCCCCTTGGCGCCGCTCCGCACCATTTTTTCGGGCATCGATGAGACGGGCACTAATTTCCTACGGGCACTGGCAAAAAAATGCGTGGGTGTCAACGCACTGGGGCCAAACGCCTACTTGCTTCTAAGATGTGTATTGTTTTTTAAATGTCTCGCAATTTTTTTTCTAAACATGGATTAATGTTATGCGTTTCAAGTAAATGCTAAGTAGATACTGTTGTTTTGTACTTAACAGAGTGTGTAGTTTGTCATGCACTTTGTGCTATATTTACATCACTATCTTGAATTGTTTCCCTAGACTTGAGACTTGACGATATATAAGAATTTTTTAGCTTGTTACATTAGTAACAATGACAATTGGATTAGTTTTCGATGTTTGCTTTTTGTCGGTTAAAATTTTCCTGAAACAAATACAAGCACTTACTCCTAGGCCGTTAACTTCTACAACATGTTTTAATTTTTGCTCTATAGTATGTTCTTGGTACTTTATTGTTGTATTGTCTCTGTGTCGTTGCCTTGAGTCTTTTATGGTTGTGTCTGGGCTTAGTTTTTTCGCCTTCTTTTGATGTCTTCTTTTAGTTTGTTTTTGGATGCTAGTGCTTGTTCTTCTCCTTGGTTGACCCTTGGCCCTTGTCTGATTGTCGTGCTCTCCTTTGGTTTTGTAGTTGTCTGTCCCTTGGCCATGGATGCTCCTACTCCATGCCGTGATGTGGTGGTGGGTTTTTGTTCTTTCTGTCTGGGTGTGTGCAGTGTGAAAATTTGTCAACTTACTACTTGACTATTGTTGGCAATTTGAGGCCAAAACTCATAAGTAAACTTAGAGATAAGTTTTCCCACGTGTAGAGGCCTAAAATAGTAACATTATTATTTTTGAAAGGTTCTCAAAGTGTCAAAATTTGACAAAATTTTCAGATTTCACACGTGTGGGGAATGTCCACAAGTATGATTGATCTAATTAAGCTTTGTGATTAGCACAGTAACCTGATTCTAGATTGATTAGCAAGATCTAGTTCAGAAGAAATGGCTTAACCACAATCTAGCATGCTAAGCAACTGAATATGATAGCAATGAATCAATAATGAGCAAAAGTACAAGACATTATTGTATAAGCATTAGCTTCAACACGAGTTAGAGAGAGAAAAGTAGAGAGATAACAAGCAAAATAGTTTAGATCCAAAATGACATGAGATAGCTACAAAACTTTGGTTCTTCATCATTGATTGTGAGGAGAGCTACACATATTTATGGAGTTTGAGGTAGCTCGAGGTAGAACCACATCCATTCATTACAAAATGACATCTAGAGTCTATGTGACATTTGTCACTTTTCATGCATGAAATTCTACCAACTTTTTACAAGTGTGCTAGTTCTAACTAACAAAGTACAAATCATCATGCATGTGTCCATTACACTTTGTGCATGCTTTGCATGTCACTATGGATCACTTACAATTAATACATGTGAATTGCCACGAGTTTCTACAAACATGACTTCGCTAATTTAATGTCTACAAACTATATGCAAGTTGTATTCTTCAATCTAGATATTAGATAACCATGTAGCTCGAGTTTTATCTAGGCTAAACTTGGCATTTTGCATTTATGAGCTACATACTTGCATGGTACAACATTTGTAGCAAGCCAAAACATCAATATGGATTGTTTTTCAATTTTAACAATTTGGAGGTCTATAGAAGGCTTAATTTGAAGTCATACATTGCATTTAGTCATATTTTGGCAGTTTTGTACTAAGTGGTGGATAAGCTAGGGTTAGGGCACTTAGAGAGAGGAGAGAGACTCATTTTCCAAGAGTATTAGTAGGAAAGGCATGGAGAACACTAGCCATTGTTCACTCCATCTTTGGAGATCTTTTTTGAGTGATTCTATTGTCTGCTTTCGGTGTTTCACTACGTTGTGTAGTATTATTGTGCATAGATTGATGTTTGCTTGTAGGTGATGATTAATTATTGTTAATGGTATTGTATGGATTGTAGTACAGGACTGCAAGTAGTGATTTGGATAGTACTTGATCTATTTTTAGCCATAGTTATCTTTTATGCCTGATTTCACTGATTCTAGCAAGCTAGAAAATTTGTTTTTCTACATATAATCAATTCAATGTTTTGTGCAATGAATTAGGCTAAAGATCAAAGCTAGATCCACTTTGGATCTGGTTTTTTCACATGCAGTAGTTCTTTTCCTACGTTTTTGTTGCCTTTGCTCTTGCTTCTGCAGTCCTACACTCCTCCTTGCAGTTAGTTGGCTTATTTATTGTTGATTGAGAATGCCCACTATCTGAAAAAATAGCTCAAGCTTTTGCCAAGATACATTTTTGATGAGATGATATCATATTAGAGTAGCATTCATGTGAGTAAAGTGCACTCATGATTCTTACGAACTTTAATCTTGCTTGATCCTCCAGCCCTCTTTTATGTCTAAATGTTTGTTTCTTGAATTTGATGCTTTATATTATTGGTAGCTAAACTTTAAACCCTACTCTTAGCAAACTCATAAGCCAGACTTCAACTCTCGACAGATCTACTAAGGTTGTGTGTGTGGCTACCGGCCTAACATAGGTGGTGCAATTAGCCTAAAGATTGCATGAACAAGTTTAGATATGTTGTTCCATGTGCACAAACAACTCTCCTAGCAATAGATGGTGGTTTTGTTTCAAGGTTCCAACACAAAGTGGATAATTCCTACCCTAGACAAGAGATTCATCTTGGATTCAACTACGATCTAGATTCTAGGGACCTTGTCCTTTATCGTTAGGGTCTTGATTTTTAATTGAAGGAACTTGAGAGGTCCGAGGTTCGACGAAACATGTCTCTAAGTGCTTTAAGGAATGACCTTTAACTTGTGAGGATGTCCCTTAATTTCTTAGGCCTGACTTTAGATGTGGGACACATAGTCCTTAATTTTAGGGGTGTTACTTTTTCTTCTTCGTGGATGACATGACTCTCTATAGAGATTGTTTTTAGATTTTAGGTCTTGTTTTTTTTTCCTTGGGTGAGGTGAGAATGCCCCTAGATGATGAAGCCTACATCTTTAAATTTAGGGGCCCACGTCTTTGAATGTTTGTGCTACAAATCTCCTATCAACAAATCTTGAGGTTCCATTTGTAGTTTGGGTAAATATTTTTCCTTGTCAAGGGGGTGGAATGAGGTGTGATTAAAGTCATGACATGAGATTTCCTTCTCAAGGATGATCTACTTTAAAGGTCTCAAGCAAGTTGATACTATCATTGGCCAACAATATCTGAGACCCAAGTTATTTTACGATGTGACAATTACTTAGTTGACCTTGGGTAGTAATTGCAAGTATTTCATGAGTATTTCTTACCATCAGTAGCCATGCTAGTTGGGGTCAAAGGGACTTGTCTTTTGGCCCTCTAAGTGATTTCCTATACCGAGGTCAAATGTGTGAAAGTACTGTACTTTAGGACCATAAATGGATCTACAAAAGATCCACAAGAGTGATTGGATGCTTGCTTAACAATCTATCAAAAAACTAGACACAAAAAAGTTGATCTAGATTGGCAATTTGACAAACAACAAGCATTAACAATCAAAAGCATTGATAAACATTGAAATCCGAGCCCACACGTGTGTACTACAGGCTGTAGTACGGCCTTCAACCTGAGAAACAAGTAGAAATTGATTTGGTTTCATTTGGATCAAACACCATGCTTAAAGTGGACATTCAAGCCACTTTCTAAGAGTAGACCAACACGAAGCATATTCTTGATGATTGATGGTACATAAAGGACATTTTCTAGATCCATGTATTTTGAGGATTCTAGACACAAAGAGATGGTGCCAACACCATCTATCCTACACTCTTCATTATTTGCAGTAAAGACAAACCTTTTAGTAGCATTGAAAGAGTGTAAGGTTGAAAAAAAGTCTTTTTCACAAGACATGTGGGAGCTAGCCCCACTGTCGATCCACCAATTGTCTCTTGAATTGCTCTTGTTTGTTGGCGAGGATGTAGATGCCATCGAGAATACATCTACTTCATCCTCCTCCTCCTCCTCCTCCTTTGTAAGGTTTCCTTGTTTGTCCTCCTCCACTTGTGCTCTTAGCCTCTTGTAGCATTCAGATGCATAATGCCCCTTTCTTTCCACAAAAGAAGCATTTATGCTTTGACTTGTCCTTTGAGCTTGATGCATCATCCTCTTCTTTGGCCTCCTTTGGATGTTTCTTCTTTCCATTGGTCTTCTTTTTGCTCTTGAATGAGAAATTGGTTTTCTCATCACCATCCTGCAAAGACAAGGAATTCATCTTAGATTTTGCATGGAGCATCCTACACTCTTCAGCCACTAATACACTGTGAAGTTTTTCTATAGTGGGCAAAGTGTCTTGGATGGCAAAACTTTGGACCAAATTTGCAAAGTCATCTCCTAGACCATTAAGGACAATTTGTACAAGCTCTCCATCATGAATCTTCTCTCCAATGGAAGCCAACTCCCTATTTAGAGATTTGATTCTGAGTACATAATCCCGTGCACTCTCCTCACTTCTCCTCATGCTTTGCAAAATTTGATTTCTAAGCATAAGAACTCTAGAAGTGTTGCTAGACTCATAGATTGATTTTAAAGACTCCCAAGCTTCTTTAGCACTAGTACAAGCTGATTCTTCTCTCAACAAATCATTGCTCACATTCATCTTCACACAACAAAGTGCAAGCCTAGATCTCTTCTTGTATCTAGCTAACTCATGTGCACCTAGAGGTTCATCTTCATCTTCAATCAAGAACTCATAAAGGTCTTGGAGCACCAAGAGTCACTCCATCCTAACCTTCCAAATAGCATAATTTGTAGAATTCAATCTCTCACTAGCTTCTAGAAGGTATGCTCCAGCAGATCCCATCTTACTAGTGACTTCTACAAATAAGAAATAGATTTGATTGACTTGAAACTCACAAAGGTCTCACACTTGCAGTGTTTCATTCAAATTTGATTTCTAATCCAACAAATGGACTTATAATCACAGTTCTATCACTTCCTCACAAAGCTGAAATGAAGATAAGATGAAGTGAAAACTACTTTTAAACAAATCTTGCCAAGAAATGGATTTGATTGTCTCTAGAAACTCACTAAGGTCTCTCTTTTGTAGTTTTTCACTCAAATTAGATTTCCAATCCAACTAATGGACTTATAATCTCAGTTCTAGCACTCCCTCACAAATTTGGAATGAAGATAAGATGATGTGAAATCTACTTACAATCAAATCTTGTCAGTTTTGGCTATTTTTGGACAAAAACATGACTAAATCTCCCACACTTTTTGATGTACTTTCAAGACCTGTAAAACAAGTTTAGAGGACCAGATTTCAGCCTAGATTAATTAGATCTCATGACCCTATGTCAAATCTAATCAATGGCACTTAATCTTGGTAGCTTATCCTAAGATTTCCACCAAAAATTACATCAAAAGCTCACAAATTGAATTTCTTTGGATCAAATGAATACCATGCATTAAATGCAGGTTCAGAGGTGCCCACACATGTGGATAGTACGGATTTGGACCCCTACCAAGTTTGGGATCAAATCTCCTCACCAAAATCAAAATTCTAGCTTGCCCTCTCAATACTAGTTTTTAGCACCAAAACTTGCTAAAATGGATTTGCATTAGATCAATGGCTTATGCTCTTGTACTTGGCTCTGATACCATGTGAAAGTATCCACAAGAGTGATTGGATGCTTGCTTAACAATCTATAAAAAAACTAGACACAAAAAAGTTGATCTAGATTGACAACTTGACAAACAACAAGCATTAACAATCAAAAGCATTGATAAACATTGAAATCTGAGCCCACACATGTGTACTACAGGATGTAGTATGACCTTCAACCTGAGAAACAAGTAGAAATCGAATTGGATCACAAAAACTCAATGTACATAGTGAACTAGCTTGAGATTGTCAATGAGCTTCAAAAATTTTCTATCTTCTCACTATGGAAAGAGGGAATACATAGCAAATTCGACTTCCTTCTTGAAGTTAGGTGGATTTCCAGCATGTAATAAGGAAGTTAACTCACTCTTCTTGACCTAAAGTGAAACCCTAGCCTAGATCCTAGACTTATGCTTGGTAGGTAGCTAGTTGGTCAAATTTTCACCTTAAACTTAGGTGTAGGTCCTATAAAGTAGGTATGACCACCAAATAGACATGACCAACTCTCTTGACTTGACCTAACCTACATTAGGAGTGGGTTGCCACGTGACATCTTGGCCTTACATGTGTGGAACCCAATTATACACAATATTTACAATGTTCTACATGGTTTTTGATCAAGCTAGATTTGCCAATTTTTGGCAATTCTTCACAAAATGTTTCACTGAGCCACTCAGAAAGAGATGTGAACTAGGTGAGTAAATTATTGTTTGTTGATTCCTAGCTAGGGTGGTGTGTTTCAACTATCCAGACGAAAGGCCTCGCTCTTGTGTTTCAAGGAGATCGAGGTGGGTGTCACCCATTTATTTTTTTGTAGCATGAAATTTTACGTAACCATGCAATAATTTGTAACTTACCTTAGAAGTTTACTTTCGATTGCATTACCTATGTTATTCGTTCATCATTATTTAAAATATATCACAAAAGGCATGCTCATTCCCTAGATCAATCAACCGACTATTCCCATCATATCTAATACACGGTCAAGCCATAAAGTGTGCTTAGCATAACCCTCCCTTTTTTAATATATAAAAACAAAGCCCAACTTTTGTAACAACATACGTTATTACTCAATCCTTTGAACGATTTATATGACAATAGTGGCATCCAATCACGCAAATCAACACCAAGATAATTGCATGTGGTGTTCAAGGTAAATGTTATGTACCATAACGGTACGCCCTTCAATGACAGCCTCGCAAGGGGCATGACGCAAGACTGGAGTTTTTGACATATTTGGGTGCCACGCGTCACCATCCTAGGTGGTCACGTGTCATCGGCAGGACTGTGCTTGATGGGACCCACTATGCTATTCCTATTTAGTGGTGGGGTTTCCTTTTGCCATTCACTCAGTCTACCCGGGAGTTGGTGGATGGAGAGCACATGCATGAGCCAGGATGTATCTCCAGGCTAGGAGATGTATGCTAGGGAGAGCCAAGTGCGATGGCTGGTGGTATGGGACGCCAGTTATCATAGGAGGCTTGACTGGGCATGATTATGTCGATAGCTCCAGTGCATGGGGGTGGGTCAGTTGTGACCCTACAGTTGGGCGGTTACGGTGCGTCGTCACTGGTATGGAATATGCGAAACCTTCAAGGCAGTCGATGATCCTAGGGAGTTGTAACAGTTGGTATCAGAGCCGTTGATTTCCTTAAGGTGCACACATTCCTTTTTGGTGTCTTCGCGGTTTGGTATTCCCTTTAGTGAAATGTGGCTATTTTTTTTTAATCCTTGTTCAAGTAAGTTTTGAATAAAGGTTGGTTTGTGATTTTTTTAATTCAAGCCTTACAAACTTGGTTTGCATAAAAAAAAATAAAGGGAAGAAAAAGGTTTAGCAAAAGTTTAGTTTACACTTTTGTTGATAACCTTAAACTTTGAGATAATAAGTTGTTAAGACAAAAACAAAAACAACTTGTTTGTAGGATGGTTAAAACACCCTTTTAAATTTTTAATCATCCTTTAAACTTTTTTCTTTGTATCAAAACTTTCTCTTTGAGAACCTTAAGGCTCGCTGGCCTGTAACTTCTCTTTGTGATCTGCACGAGAGGCAGGGCCTTTCCTATTGCCTTTCTTCTTCAATGAAACTTTTTTTTTGCCTGGCGCATCTATGGCATAGCTACTGTCCGCGGGACAGATCCTCTCTCTATAAACAAAAACTTTTTTTTTAAACATTTTGGTTTCAAGCCCATCTCTCCTACCTTCATCTAAAGTAAGTCTAAGAATCTAGCAATAATACTTTATGCTAAGTTTCAAAGTTTAAGACTTATTAATTTAAACTTTTAACCTTAAGATTAAAAAATCTTAAAAGAAAGTATTTGAAGTTGAATCTTGGAGGCCTGTCTTTCTTAGGCCATACTATTTACTTCCTCCTCTCTTAACCTACAGATCTCCAAAGGAGTGGAGAGAGCTATGGTATGTTGGAGTTGGAGGTGTGAGAAAGAGCCTAAGTCTAATTTTATAATCCTTTGGGGTCCGTGAGCCATGAGGCACCTTTGGGTGGCCCCACATGGCTAGAAAGGCCAAGAAGGACAAATGGGGCCTTTCTTGGGCCCCACCTGTCCTTTTTTGCATGAGGGTGGAGAGGAGCTTTGGGGAGGGGGATAAAGGAGGTATGTTCACTTCCTTTCCCTCATTCTCCCAAGTTGTTGTAGAGTTTTGTTGCTCTCAAGTTGTTTGTTTCTTGAGGCTATCGAGTCTGGTCAGATGGTCTGAGGTAGAGCATGGCCGAACAATCAAGGAATACCCAAATATTCGAGGATGGCCGAATAGTCGAAGGTGTCCGAACAATCGAGGAAACATTGTCACCGATTCTTTTGTATTTATGCAAACTGTCAAGAAACGAATATATTTCTGCAGAGTATACGACTGTACAAATATTTACAATAACTTAGTGAATAGATCTAGATTAACAGAGAGATAGGGATGGAGAGGATAGAAATCTAACACCCCCCTTAATTTGGATCCTGTAACGCCTTGATTTTCAAATTCAAAATAGCACATAAATTCTTGTGCGCTTCATGATTTTACCCTTTTGTAAATATATCAGCTGCCATGAATCGGGTTCTACAAACTTTCAGACTTACCTCCTTGTTGAGCATTGTGCTCTTGATGTAGTGGTACTTAATCTCAATCTGCTTGCTCCTAGAGTGAAATCTAGGATTGATTGATAATGCAATAGCACTTTGATTGTCGCACTGAATAATTGTTGGAGGAGATTGTCTGAGACCAATATCAGACAATAAATTTCTCAACCAAATTGTCTCTTTTGTAGCTTGAGAGGCTGCAATGTATTCAGATTCTGTAGATGACATTGTAATGGAGGTCTGTTTTTACTGTTCCAAGATATTGGACCAATATTGAACATGAAGAGAAATCTAGAAGTCGATCTTCTGGTGTCGATATTATGCAAACTGTCAGGAAACGAATATATTTCTGCAGAGTATACGACTGTACAAATATTTACAATAACTAAGTGAATAGATCCAGATTAACAGAGAGATAGGGATGGAGAGGATAGAAATCTAACACCCCCCTTAATTTGGATCCTGTAACGCCTTGATTTTCAAATTCAAGATAGCACATAAATTCTTGTGTGCTTCATTATTTTACCCTTTTGTAAATATATCAGCTGCCATGAATCGGGTTCTGCAAAATTTCAGACTTACCTCCTTGTTGAGCATTGTGCTCTTGATGTAGTGGTACTTAATCTCGATCTGCTTGCTCCTAGAGTGAAATCTAGAATTGATTGATAATGCAATAGCACTTTGATTGTCGCACTGAATAATTGTTGGAGGAGATTGTCTGAGACCAATATCAGACAATAAATTTCTCAACCAAATTGTCTCTCTTGTAGCTTGAGAGGCTGCAATGTATTCAGATTCTGTAGATGACATTGTAATGGAGGTCGTTTTTTTACTGTTCCAAAATATTGGACCATTATTGAACATGAGGAGAAATCTAGAAGTCGATCTTCTAGTGTCGATATTCTGCAAACTGTCAGAAAACGAATATATTTCTGCAGAGTATACGACTGTACAAATATTTACAATAACTTAGTGAATAGATCCAGATTAATAGAGAGATAGGGATGGAGAGGATAGAAATCTAACACCCCCCTTAATTTGGATCCTGTAATGCCTTGATTTTCAAATTCAAGATAGCACATAAATTCTTGTGTGCTTCATGATTTTACCCTTTTGTAAGTATATCAGCTGCCATGAATCGGGTTCTGCAAAATTTCAGACTTACCTCCTTGTTGAGCATTGTGCTCTTGAGGTAGTGGTACTTAATCTCGATCTGCTTGCTCCTAGAGTGAAATCTAGAATTGATTGATAATGCAATAGCACTTTGATTGTCGCACTGAATAATTGTTGGAGCAGATTGTTTGAGACCAATATCAGACAATAAATTTCTCAACCAAATTGTCTCTTTTGTAGCTTGAGAGCCTGCAATGTATTCAGATTCTGTAGCCTTCGGGACTGGTCCAAGTGGAAGGACCCTTACTAAAACCTTTTTGCGTCGCTGGCGCCTAAGGGTCCCTGTCATCGACATGGGGCTTGCCGCTATGCCAATTGGTTAGTTTGGCGACCACTATGCCTTGGGTTTCATGTGTGGTTTGTCTTTGCCTTTGGTTACCTTTTGGGGACGGATTCTGAGTTGGCTTTCGGGTTGGTTGGGATTCCAGTTTTCTTAAATCCGAATGGTTAAGCTTGTTACGTATTTGAGTTGGCTTTTACGTAAGTGCATGATGGATGAATGTTAGACTTAAGCACGTGTTGGGGAAACCGCTCAAGTCCCAGCGCCCTTTGAGGCACCGGCGCAACAGCAGGTAGGGCCTGCAAAAAACAGCAGGTAGGCAGGGCCACAGCAAGCAAAACAAGCCGCACAGTCTGTGGGCAGCGATCCAAGGCCCCAAAATGCTGATTTTTGGCTGTGGGCGTCGCTCAGAAGGTCGCAAACAGGTTAGTGAAGGCATGGTTGGCCGCAGGCAGCAAGAACAGAGGGAAGGCAGGCCGCATATGTGCTGTTGCGGGCCACAGGCAGAAAACCAGCCCAAAAACCCGAATTGTTACAAGTAAAACAAGTCGCAAGTCACCGATTCGACGCACAGAGGAGCCGCAGGTAGTGAGCAGGTCCGTAAAGACTTGTTTCAGGTAAAACATGCCGCAAGTAGGTTGTGGGCATTTTCCAAAAATCATCAGACAGGCCCTCGGCAGTTCGTAGAGGGCTCAAATTGCTGATTTTCTATCGCAAATGGCCGCAGCAGGGCTGTGGGGAGTTCAAATTCAAATTCACTTGCGTATTGGATGTAGATGGCACTACCGATCGAGAAAATTCTTCCTGCAAGGAATTTCATATTAATATGTAATGAGTTTAAAATGATTACTTACAATCATACACGTAAAAAAATGTGGATGTCAATAGACACTTACTCAATTTGTGATCATTGTAAAAACTTCGCCTTTCAAAATCTCCAAAGCCGTGTCAATTTGAATCAGATCATCTGTTAGCTTCGTACCATCATCTGACAAGTGGTCCATTTTTTCCCCCAAATCCATCGTGATTGCGTTCGGTTCGGCATGACTTATTTCTTTCCAATCATCGATTGGAATCTTGTAGCCGAAGTAAAGATTTCTCGCCGTGTAATAATTCTTATTTAACATGGCGTCGAAATATTGTATCGTTGGTTGATTTGTTGTGATTGTTGCAGGGATGTTTACGGAGAATATGTTATGTAGATGTTTTAAAAACCCTGAAATAACGACGACATTCAAAAAGATCTATTTAACATTGGTACTTTATGTAGTAGCTGAGCGAAAGTGAACGTTTAGAAAAATAAAATGTTACAATGTTACAAAAGAATAATACCTTCAACTGGATCTTTGATTCATGTATTCATCTCTTTTGTGCTTCTTTTGTTCAATGAACCTGCTAAAAGCTAAATTTGTTTGGAAGTCTTCCTTGTACATGTTTGGATCGACCCCACAGGAGTTCAACATTTATTTTGTCGTGGGATATATTTTTTTCATGGATGAAGAGGTCTTCGAAAAAGACCCTCGGCTTTCAACTTTCGAAATAGCTGAAACATTGAATCTAATATTGTAGTTATTGCGAGAAAAGGCATTGATGAATTCAAACCGAAACTGAAATTTGTATGAATACCTCTTTTGGATCATATTCATTCTCGGATGCCATTCCTTTTGACAATCTACAAATATTTTCATTTTTGTCAAAGGCTAGAGAGACCATTCAAGTTTCTCCTTTTGTACACCCGAGAAGGCCAAAATGTCAAAGGCTAGTGGGTGTACCTCCCAATTTTGTTAGCCTCCAAGGTGTTTTGGCATTTATTATCCAAATTTTGGGTGAGGCCCTTTTTCAACCCCTATTTTTAATATGCGGCCTTCATTTTAATTTGGGTACCTTAGTTTTTTGCCCTTCTTCGATTTTTCAAGGGGTGTGCGCCTATTGTTTATTTTTCTAGATTTTTGGTCTGTTGGGTAGCCACAGCCCGCACATTTCGTTAATTGCCCGTAAATTGCCCAAACTGTCGTTAGGGTTTTTGTGATTCCTTGACACTAAATCCATATTTCGCGGTCCCGTTTTTACCCGAAACTTTTCTTTCTCGGTTTTTTCTTTTGTGGTTGTCTTTTTCGGCATTCATGACTAGGGCTCCCACGACAACACGGTTTCTCTGAAAATACACTAAGTGATCATATATTAATACAAAATGGACTTAGTACATGGTGAGATTTTAGCACGGTCATACCGACTATTTTTTTACAACTGGCCATTTTTTTTGAAAATTCGTAAAATATTTATCGACCACTTCTAAGGTCGCAAAATTTGCTCTAGCCTCATTTAGGGTGGGCTGGGACCCAGTTCTAGGTGGACCGGCACTCTTGGCTGGTCTTACAAAACTTGACCAGAAAATATTTTTTTGACGGTTCTTAAGACCATTACAAAAGTCTATTTTTTACCATGTCTAGCCACTTTAGGGGGGGGGGGCTAGGACCCAAAATTAAGGCAAATTTGTGCCAAATTTTTTTAATAATCGGATTTCACATGTCGGATTTTTTCAGTTTTGCGAAGTTTAAACTTCAATATTAGCCCAATTTTTCGTGCGAAAATATCGGCTAACATTGGCGACAACCACTGGGTAGCATGGTCCCCATACGGCGATGGACCTAGAGTCTCTGGTTTCACAGACCAGCTCCTGGTGGTGAATCAAATATAGTGGGCTCAGCACCCTTGCTAGGTGATGCTAACCAGAGTGAGTTGGTGGGATGTCTTCAACAACTTCCTACCCAAAGGCCATTGATTGAGCCCTTAGGATCCATCTGCAACTGGATTGGATTTAACCGCAATAGCTTTGGACAATTTGGTGTCCTCATACCTGCAAAAACCCACCTACGAACTAAATGGCAAATGCTCTCATTCCCATCATATGTCTGTAAGGCAATGCCCACTTTCGGACCCATGCATGGAGGATATGCAAATGCAAATCTTAAGATTGGAGGTGGGTTGATATGGATGCAAGTCATCAGTATTGTGTCTAACACCATGTCATTGATGTGTGTGTGAATGTTTATGTAGCAATGAGGCTTTAGTCCTCATCTCTAAAACCGGTCTAGACTGGTGATGACCAACTCTTTTTTTTTTTAGACATTCAACTTATATTCTCTAAGAACCAATTCAACGGGGAATAACCATCTATCCTCTCTATAATGAATCTTCTCTCAAGCCCTATATTGTGACAATAGTCCATGTAGGATAATTTACTATCCTAAGATCCAATACATAAGCTAGTAGGAAGCACTGGTTTTCCGTTAAACTATAGAATCAATTAGAAAAAATCGTCCTCATCTCATAGGATGTGTGAGACGTCACTCATCCTCACAAATTGGTTGAGGTCTGATAGAGATGGTTGAAGTCCTTTTCTTTTCTTTTTTTTTTCTTTTTTTCTTTTACTTTTCTCTCAGTCTTTCTTTCTCTCTCTTTTTCGGTTTTTTTTTTTTTCATTTTCTTTTTGCTTTATTCATTGGGAGATGGAGTCACTCCTCACCCCACTGTACTATTTCTCATTCCATCTTTTTCCTCTCTTACCCTCCCTTTTATGCTTCTAATCAAACACTCATGCCCATAGGAGAAAATATGTAATGCTCTATGCAGCTCGGAGTATATGCAAAATGCAGGGGTATAGATGCATGAGACAACGGTCTTGCAATCAAATGACCAAGCACATTGTGCCTACATGATGCGAGTGCAGTGTGAGTGAATGGAGTCGACTCATTTATGATATTTGTAGATCACAGTTGTTAGTGTGTCTGGATCTCACATGCAGTAACAATCACTCCCATATTTATACACTAAAACTATTTTTTTTTCCCTGTTTTTCTAGTGGTATTTTAAAACAAGATAGAACGTTTGACCAATAAATAAAAAATATATAACAAAACCAAATCGAAAAAGTAGAGTCAAACTTACCACTCCTCAAACCCCCATGTGAAATCAGGGATAAGGGTGTATTGTTGTCACCTTACCACATCTATCCAGCATCCACTTTGTTGTTTGGGCATTCATCATGCGCTAACTTGCACTTTTGTGCTTCTTGTCCTCTTTGGCATATTCGGTCGTTCGTGTATATGATAGGCGGCCAAAAGATCTAGGTCATCATTTGGTTCAAGGAAATATCCTAGCACCACGTTTTCTTCATGCTCAGATTCTTCATTACTGATGTAGTTGGGTAGTTCTTTGTCCCAAAGGAACGGATCATATGGTGTTCCAGTACTATCCTGGATAAAATTATCAAGGTTTACCACCATGTGGTCATCTATTGTCACTTTTTGATATTCGAATAAGCGTTGGATATCAAATGATTTCTGATCAAATGCATCAGGTGAGAGTTCATGATTCTTGTCATTTTCTTGCTTCTCTAACCAGTAGCCTATGAATCTATCTTTAGGGGAGTAATCTACAAGGGTTGTCCATACTATGTCTTGCACTTCTACATAGTCTAAGTCGCCTTCATTGTCCTCATCAGGAGGTACAATTTAGTCATGTGGGTTAACAACAGATGCAACGATATCATCTCCTCAGACTTAGTGGACTTTCCAAGACTCGCCTGCCAATCACACCCTTCCATCCACTCTTTTCTAGGTGGGTCTGTCCGCTAGATTATCGTCAGTACTCTCGCCCTAGTCCCCTCAGGGATGAGTGTTCCTATTGAGTGTTGCTGTGGTCTTTTGTCATTGATCTTGTCTCGTCTATCCTGAGGGGTACCTTTAAGCTCATTAGTTTGTAGGTTTGTATGATTGACAAGCCCAAAACATTGTAGATCTAACCCAACCCCTTGTATCTAATATCCATGGCTTTGTATGCTTGTAGATCATGGCTTCTCACCCAAAGCTACTTCCTTCGCAAAATCGCGTTCCCGAATCATAGTCTGTATGGCCCTAAAAAATAATCGAGTTTTGACAAGTTTCTTTCAAAGTATATTCCCTCTTATTTGTCTTAGTTCCAAGGGGAGTGGCCTCATACTACCTTCTGAGGGAGTTGTTGCTTCATCTATACAGCTTCCAATCAAGGGTATAGGTTCCTCTATTCCAACAGTAGCTATTGAGGATGATCCGTCCCTAGGTTCAGTGTCTTTGGAGTCTATCCGCTTACTTGCTCTCTCACACTCTTCTTTAAAGATGTCTGTCTGTACCCTATCTTGGGTTACCCTTAGCCGTTTCTTCTCTATTTTGCCAAGTTTATCGGGGGCTTCTCTCCTTCAGTTCTAGTCACATCACCCTGAGAGATCACTCTACAGTCTACTTGTGGTTGACTCAAAGTTTAGTAGATTCGTCATCCATGACATCATGGCCTGTAAGCTCTTGCCTTTGATTTCTAGTATTGAAATCATTCTCTTGTGACCAACATCGATCCTCTGAATGGCCATGCTCTCTACAATATCTGCAAAAGGTGTTGGGATATGCAGGTGAAACACCTCCTACAAGAGTGGGACTATCAAGTGGTGATTTACCACGTTGTGTTGGCTTGGTGTCCTCTTTTAATGGTACTGTATGATTCACGGTTTTCATCATGGCTAAGATGGTTTGGCATTCATTCGTAGCAATAAAGGCCTCTTCTATGGTTCTGGCTCTAGACACTTCTTCTTCGAATGTTGTAACCCTAGATTGGCGTACTTCTAGCTGGATAGCTGGTTGTAGGCCCCTCAAGGAAAAGGTCAGTACTAATTGAGATGATACCTCAGTCGCTAGCCCTATGTTCAATTGGCGAACGAGCTCCTTGAGTCGTTTAACATATAGGCGTACTGATTCTCTTGGTTCTTGTTGTATCGTGGTCAAAGTGAACATCAAGCTTTCAACATTGTATTTGAGTCCAAATTTTGCTATAGACAGTTGTAACAGTTCTTCCAAGGTGGTAATGAAAGCTTTGGGTAAATTATAGTACCATCGTCTAGCTTCTCCTACTAGAGTCATGGAAAAAAACATTCTATGCGCTGGATTTATGATAGTGTTGGTGAACATCAGCGTGTCAAATTCCTGGATATGTCTATGGGCCTCTGTGAAACTGAGGTAGGGAGCCTACTATTCTTGGTGCCCTTCTGATATCAACAGGGATAACTATTGGTTGAGTGACTCTTTGTGTCAATGGTGCGATAGATAGAGGGCTAGTTGTTTGCACAGTTGGTTGAGCTTGAGCTTGATGGTCATCTTCAGCTAAAATTTCTTCTTCCGTGTTTTGGTTAGTGTGATCCTCGAGGCCCATGTCCGGCTCGACTTTACTTTCTACCATTGGTCCCTTTTCTGACAGTACGTCATCATCCATCATCTCTTCGTCACTTTTTGCTTCATCACCCGCCACCTCATTGGGCTCTGGTTCAATTCCGTCTTCAGATACGGTCTCCCACTCAGATTCATCACTACTAACTCTCAACTGGATTAGATATCTCACATTCACTGTCATATCGAGTTGAGCACTCTCCTAATTCTACTTCTGATTGAATGTCATCTACGTGGATATTTGAAGGTATTTTCCACTCTTGCAGTGAGAGTGCTATTGCTAATTGTAGATCGGCAGTACTATCTTCTTGATCCTCAAGAAGATTTGGCATTGTGCGTTCTTGTGGTGACTGCTCTTGGATTTCAACAACTTTTGGGAGTAGGGGAGGTGAATCTCCTGTTAAACTCCTGTTATCTGTGGCTAGACTTGGTCCTCTAGGCAATAGACTAGCCTCTTGTAATGAAATTTCTATAGCCAGGTCTAGTTCTGCATACGAGAATCCTCCTAGGTCTACTTGTGGTCCTTCAACTAGTTGTGGCTCTAGTTGAGGTTCGATCAAAAGGTCCTCTACTATGACATGTTTTTCTTCGATCGCATCTAGTTCTGATGGTGTATGGTCTTTCCTTTCACCCTCATTCTGTTCAAGGGACTCTAAGAATGCATCTATGACACTAGCAAGTCCTTTTTCGGTCATTACTTCAGGTGTCTATATCAACCTATCACTCTCATAGAGACTTTCTTGCTCCTCTAATTCTAGGGGAAGCATCTCAGTATCATGTATAAGATCTGCAAAATACAAGCTGGGAGTTTCATGCAAGAAACTTTCCTCCTGTGGGTACTCTTCTGGTATGCCATCAGAAGATCCTACACTCTCATCATCATTGATGGGTTGATATAGGCTTGTGTCTCCATCATCTGTGGACATTCGTTCAATATCAAGCGATGCACTTAGCTTGTCAAAAGATAGTTCACTCCACCCATTTGTCGACGGCTCACTAGTCACACTAGTGGATTGGTCTATCCCATCAAGGAGGGGATCAGATATGTTATGGCTCAAGGAGGTAGTCAACATCTTTTCTCTCCCAGCATAATTTGGCGTTCTAGATTCATGGCCCACGAGTGCCAGGTTTTCGTCACTATTCTCTCCGTTGCAATTATTTCTACGTGTAGAGGTTGGCATCTGTGGCCTTTTGATTATTGCCCTATCCTCTACAGTGCCGAACAGCCAAGATTTGAAACTTCTGTAGGTGGAATTTGTTCCATTAGGTATTGGGTACACAGTTTCTACACCTATGTATCCAAAATGCTCATATAGTAGGCCCTCATCCATGGCTCTTCCTATGTGATAATCATTTGTGGTATATTTTGAACAATAAGTCTAATTTTAAGTTCAAGTGATCATCGTTGAATCTCTATCTACCTTTACGGCTCCGTCTAGTAGCGTTCAAGATGTCTTGTTTCTAATCCTATCCTATTTTATGCTCTAGCAAACCGATTTATCAGGGTGTTTACTGCTTCAGAACTCTTTGGACTAGTTTCCCCCTACACTTCTCGTCTTTCTTTTGAATTCGACAGGTTCTTTCTGGATGGCCTACCCTATCGCAATATCCACATATCGTATTCCAACAATCATTAGTGGCATGATCTTCTTGGCAATACCGACACAATGGTATGGACTGATGGGCATAGTGTTGATTGATCAACTCTTGTTGATTTCGAAATCGTCTCACATCTAGAGTCAAAGCTAACAATGTTGCATACATATCTCCTAAATGTTGTTTGACTATCTCCATTAGTTCACGACGCTCAATCTTAACATGTTCATCAAGGTTCATTGAATAGCCTTGCCTGGATAGGTACCCATGTAAGAGTACCCCGAGCTAGGTGAAGAAGTCGATCGATCGTAGGCATAGGGTCCTCATCTGGTTAGGAGCTACTGCCTATAAATTTGTTGGGCCCGTAGGACAACTGTGGGCTTAATTTTCAGCAGTTACAAGTAAAACAAGCCACAAGTCACCGATTGACGCATAGAGGAGCCGCGGGTAGTGAGCAAGTCCGTAAACACTTGTTTCAGGTAAAACATGCCGCAAGTAGGCTATGGGCACCTCCCAAAAATCAGCAGACAGAGGCCGTGGGTAGTTCGTAGAGGCCTCAAATCGCTGATTTTCGACCGCAGATGGCCGCAGCAGGGCTGTGGGCTGATTTTTCCATGGCTTCTGGTCATGAACAAGCCGCATTGACCAATTGCTCTTTAGCTCATTGCTAAATGGAATTCCAAAACCTACTCTTACTTGCAGTAACACATTCATGCAGTCGCTTTCAAACAAACAATCGAGAACCTAACAAATCCAACGTTACTTCACAAGCAAATATCTTCAACCAATCGAAACGGTACCACTAGCAATCACCATTAAAAGAACATCCCACAACTAAACTCATAATAACAAGGGAATGCATGCATTACCAACAATTAAAACACCATCATCCGACTATAAAAAGTAAGCACCCATCAAACTACTTCAAGCATTCAACTATAACAATCAATCTCCAACCCACAATACTTGGCAACATCCAAGTAAGCACCAACCAAAGTAAGAAATGACAATCCACACCTAATTTCTAGCACTCACCAAACTTCCATCCTCTCCCAAGCATACCATGCTTCACCCTCAAGCATTTATCACACAGAATTAGCAATGTTACATTCAATTTAGAACTAGTTCTAAGCAACTCATATTGAACCACTAAACTCTCTCAAACACACAACTAGCATGGGGCAACATAAGACAATAATACAAGACAACAACCTTTCAAATCCACTAACCCTAACATGGAGCAACGACATTCACACCTACTAACACCAAAATAGAACTTAACTTCAAAGCATTCTCAAACATTCAAGCTCTCAACGACCCTTTCCAAGACTACTCCCAATGTACCAACTCCTAAAAATACTAACATCCAAAAATACTAACTCTCAAAAAATACAAGGAGTTGGCTCCTTTTTATAGGAAAATCCAATGGATCCCCTTCACAATGCCACCTTGCCACTCTTCATGCCTTTCAAGCCCTCTTTGCCATTTGTCCCTAACCCATTTGATAGTACACCTAGAGGCCTCCATAAGAGACTGGGGGAGTGGTGCATTCAAGGCTCTCTTCCAAAACTAACCAAGATGTCATTTTTGTCAAAGGCTAGAGATAGAGAGGCCATTCAAGCTTCCCCTTTTGTACACCCTAGAAGCCCAAAATGTCAATGACTAGTGGGTGTAACTCCCAATTTTGTTAGCCTCCAAGGTGTTTTGGCATTTATTATCCAAATTTTGGGTGAGGCCCTTTTCTAATCCCTATTTTTAATAGGCGGCCTTCATTTTTCTTTGGGTACCTTTGTTTTTTGCCCTTCTTCGATTTTTCAAGCGGTGTTGGACCGGCACTCTTGGCTGGTCTTACAAAACTTGACCACAAAATATTTTTTTGACGGTTCTTAAGACTATTACAAAAGTCTATTCTTTACCATGTCTAGCCACTTTAGGGACGGGCTGGGACCCATAACTAAGGCCAATTTGTGCCAAATTTTTCTAATAACCGAGTTTCACATGTCCGTTTTTTCCAGTTTTGCAAAGTTAAATGTCAATATTAGCCCGATTTTCCGTGCGAAAATATCGGCTAACACATTTGCAAAAATTCTATTTGATACAAAATATTTTACAAATCTACATTCCCAATAATGTTAGCATATGCTATGACTGCACACAAGCACAAGGTGTGACCTTTTGAAAAAAAGCTATCCTAGATATAAGATCAAATTTCAAACTGGCTTGGTTTATGTCATGTTATCTCGAGTAACGAAACGTGAAAATTTGTTGTTAACAAATAGATTGACACCAGAACGTTTTCAACTGATATTGATTTCCATTTAAGAGATAAACATCCCAAATGTTGTCATATCTTGAGACATCTATCCACCTATTTTTTCTTCGTATATGATTTAATATTTTTGTTTTTTGTTATGTCTTTCTTTCTTTGAATCTAGTTTTTTATTTAATTTAAATATTCATTTAAAGTGTGTACTTTGATAAAAAACTATCATGGTTATAATTAGATGATATGGCATTGGACGTTGCACGCATAGTAGAATTTTGGTGTTTGAATGGATTTGGATAAGTTGTGGTAAAAGAAACATTTAGTTGTATCGAATTGCTATTGCACAATATCATGTGCCAAACCTCTCTCGAATCAAACAATTCTAAATCCAAAAGAGCCTAATCAAGTAGTAGTTATGCAAAGGGACTTATGGATAGAGATTGATTATTTTAGGAGATTTTCAAGTTTTTTGAATACTTCAGAGGTTTATTTGTCCAATACAGTAGACATTTTAAGCACATTGCCTAGATCATTGATAATTGGCCATATGTGCACTTACAAGATCCAAAGTAAGCTTTGTCTCAAGAGAACAATCAAAAGTGTCAAGAAAATAATGATGTGGATATCTTTAAATCACACAAATGTTACATATACAAATCTTACTCTCATCCATGCTTGTTGCGAGTGGTATAACTTGATACTCAAATTTAATCTTTACGCAATTCATACACAAGCGTATCATCTAGAGAGTTGGCCAAAAACAGTACATTGCACAATTGTCATAGATGCCACCTTCCTTGACCATACCTCTTAATTCTTTCTAGTTCTAACCAGTTTTTAATCACATTTTTGATCTATTTGGATCTACGTACGCTTCGATCAGATCATTCACCAATATATCATACGTACGCTTATCGATCAGATCATTCACCAATATATCATAAGTTTGAATAAAACAAACCATTAAAAAAACTTTAAGAAAGTGCAGTTTAGCACAGGTTGCAAAGGCAGGGCCTCGTGGCTTGCCACAATGCACTTGTTTCAACTTATCATCACCAATAATCTCCCCAGGAACAGAAGCCATCCTTAAAATGGTGGTATCTGTTTGCATCCATCACACTCATGTCACGCCCGACAATTGTTTAGATGATTTTTGTGGCATTGTGACAGTCACTGCAGACCCGAAGATTCTTTTTGATGCGAATAGGTGTCCCAGAAGGCGTGTCGACGAGCCCAAAGGCAATGGCCAGCTTCTCACTATGTCGACACAACGCATTCTCCTTCCCCTCTTCGTCCACATCATCCAGCACAAAGCTTAAATTAGGTTTATGCCCTGCCTTCTTCATCAACCCCACCAATCTATCCAGTTCAGTCTGAATCTCCTTGCTTTGTGGATGAGTTGCATCACCTACAAGAAAGGCATGCAGCTGGTTATCAACTTCGATCCAGCTGCACCCAGGCACTTTTTTCAACCTGCCTCCTCCATTTCATTTCTGATCTTAGCTAACTCATCCTTCCAACCAGCACCTGCATAGATGTCTGATAGCAGCACATAAGGTGCAGCATTTTTTGGTTCCCACTTCACAACACGATCAAAGGCACATCTTCCTATCTCCGCATGGCCATGGTTTCTAGCAGCACCAAGCAAAGTCATCCAAACCACACTATTAGGCTAAATTGGCATTTTGTTGATAAAGAGCTCAGCATCGGCCAAGCACCCTGCACGCCCTAGAAGATCAACCATACATGCATAGTGTTCCTTGGTTGGTGTGACACCATGATTTTTACACATGGAATCAAAGACATAACGACCTTGATCTACTAGGCCAGAATGGGCACATGCAGAAAGAACACTAATATATGTGACCTCATTAGGTTTCGTGCCTTCCCTCTGCATTTGCTCGAACAGAGCAAGGGCCTCCTGGGCAAGCCCATTCTGTGCATATCCCGCAATCATCGCAGTCCATGAAACCACGTTTCGTTCACTCATGTTATCGAACAGCTCACGGGCATCCTCTGTGCACCCACATTTTGCATACATGTCAACAAGGGTGCTGCCTACAACCACATCCGATTGAAAGCCTCTTTTTATGATCTCGGAGTGGAGCTGTTTGCCCTGTTCCAGGGCTGCTAGGCTGGCACATGCGTTTAGGAGAAGAACGAATGTGACATGGTTTGGCTGCATGCCTCCCTGTTTCATTTGCTCATACAGAGCAAGGGCCTCCTTGCCAAGCCCATTCTGTGCATATCCCGCAATCATCGCAGTCCATGAAACCACATTTCGTTCACTCATGTTGTCGAACAGCTCACGGGCGTCCTCTGTGCAGCCGCATTTTGCATACATGTCAACAAGAGTGTTCGCCACAACCACATCCAACTGAAACCCTCTTTTAATGATCTCGGAGTGGAGTAGTTTGCCCTGTTCCAGGGCTGCTAGGCTGGCACATGCGTTTAGGAGAAGAGCGAACGTGACATTGTCTGGCTGCACGCCTTCCTGTTTCATTTGCTCATACAGAGCAAGGGCCTCCTTGCCAAGCCCATTTTGTGCATATCCCGCAATCATCGCATTCCATGAAACCACATTCCGTTCACTCATATTATCGAACAGTTCACGGGCGTCCTCTGTGCACCCGCATTTTGCATACATGTTTACGAGGGTGCTTCCCACAATCACATCCGACTGAAAGCCCCTTCTAATGATGTCGGAGTGGAGCTGTCTGCCCTGTTCCAGGGCTGCTAGCCTGGCACATGCTTTTAGGAGAGGAACGAACAGAACCTTGTCTGGTGCTAAGCCTGTCTCTTGCATTTGGTGAAATAAATTAATAGCCTCCTCAACTTCTCCACTATCAGCATATGCTGAGATGATAGCAGTCCACGAATACACATCGTGTTGAGGCATGTTGCTGAATACTTTGTGTGCATGCAGCACACTCCCGCATTTGGAGTACATGCGAACCAGGGTGTTTGCTAACAAAATATTTGAATCAAGTACACTTTGGACTATAAGGGCATGCACTTGCTTGCCCTCCGCCAGGGCCTTCCTTCTGGAACACCCCTTCAAAAGGCAAACATAGGCGTGAATTGGAGGTTTAGTAGTTTGCTGGACCATAAGCTCCAACATATGTAGGGCCTCTTTCAAGCGTCCCTCCTCACAGAGTTTGCTCAGCTTATCACCATTGCAAAAGGAGTCAGACACCCTGCATGATTCATATAATGATGATACAGAAATATGAGCAAGTGTCAATTTTGAAAGAGCAAGAAAAAGGAGGACATGTTGTAATCTCAGAGACTCTTTCCATGTCAGACAGCCCGGTGAGGGGTGTGGACATGTAAAGGCGCTCTCACACCCGGACTTAGAGCGACCTAGAGCTGCACATTCCACACTGAGAACAAAACCATACCGTGATCTCAATCCATCACCAGTTTGTATATGACCCAATGTCATAGAAGCCATCTTTTCTTTTACCCAGGAGGGATTCAGCCAACCATCAACCCATAGGCCCTCAAGCGTCCTCTTATGTTTAAAATCCGGGTGCTTTGGACTTTTCTGCATAACATTATACAGATCACAGTCAAAGCTTTAACCTAAGGAAAACGACTACACTACGCAATCGGCCTCATCCCATAATATCATAGCAACAATGAAATTCAAGTGAGAGGCGATTAGCCAAAGCAAGTGCAGCCTGAAATGAGGCTCACCTTAGTCAATCTATTGTCCCACCACTGCGATGGATCTGAGAAAAACTCCTGCCAGAGCTGCTCCATTCTAACTAGTCTGCCTGCATGCCCTAAGGGTAAACCAGAATGCATCAGAATTAAGGATTGTCGATGTGGCTTTAAGCATCACTGCAAATTCATGTCCCCCCTCAGCCACGGAGTGCTGGCGAGTTAAAAAGAGTATGAGAGAAATAATAAGCATACCCGAGCCCCGAGGTGTTGAAAAAGCGCATGGCTTCCATTGTTGAAATTGTAACCTGGCACGAACCCAATGAGGATTAAACCGATTGTTAAAACACGGTGCCTCCTTTCTGGTGACGTCCATCCGAGGACGACCTCTAGAAGGAGTAAGAAGAGCAGTAGTACAA